>LHUT01005690.1:0-12532 GCA_001412135.1 Silene latifolia subsp. alba | reverse complement strand
AGGTTTCAGGTAGCTTTTCAGTTTCCAGGTACCTTTTCAGGTTTCAGCTACCTTTTCAGGTCGTTTTGCCAAACAGAGCCTTAGTTCCTCCACAACCAAAATGATCAATTTTGATACCCTTCAAAGAATAGGATCTCTCCTAAAAGGCTAGTCTAAATTCTCATTTAAGATGGATAATATTATTTTTAAGTTTAAAACGGGTCAAATAAATACCATTTTTATAGATAAAACATAAACAAAAAACTTGTCTTATTTATGCAAGTGGTGTGTATTTACCCTGTTTTAATCTTAAGAGTCAGCTAACAATACTAAAATAATTCTCTTTTATAATTTTTTTTAAAAAATTATTCCCT
Organism: Silene latifolia subsp. alba; assembly: GCA_001412135.1. Lineage (NCBI taxonomy): Eukaryota > Viridiplantae > Streptophyta > Magnoliopsida > Caryophyllales > Caryophyllaceae > Silene > Silene latifolia. Next base: position 12,179 of record LHUT01005690.1, on the reverse strand, counting down.
TAAGATGCATTTTTGTCAAAATTTACTCCAAACTCCAATTAAGTCACTTATTCCGTTTATTTCTGCACTTACAGCGTTTCTGGCTTCGCCAATTTAGACTTTGAAAGGTATAACAATTGATAATAAGCAAAAAAACAGATGGAATAAGTCAACTAATTTGAAGTTTTGAAACAATTTTTGAGAAAAATGCCTAGATTTAGATTTTTGAGTAACACGGAGAGAAAAAAGCTAAACGCGTGGCACAAAAGCCCGTGAAAAGCAGTCGATTTTGAGTTCACGGAAATTCCAAAAAAGAAGACAGCTCTTTGTTTCTAAATTTTGCTTCTCAAAATGAGAAAATTTAAAAGGGCAAAGAGGCGCTTAACCTGTGTTTCCTTTATTATTTTCTAGTTGCAAAAATCACAGTTTTCACAACCAAATATCAAAAGAAAAAAACAACTTCCCATATCATCAACTCTTTAGTTACTTGACAAACCCATATTATCAATCTAACAAAATCAAACATTTAAAAAGATTCATTGCATACAAAAAAAGAGGCCAAAAAAAATGGATTGTTTTGAGGCATTGCATTCAACGGGAGATGGAGAGAAAATAAAAGGAGTGTTAACACATGGAGGAAGGTACGTGCAATACAATGTGCACGGCAGTTTATTTGAGGTTTCTTCCAAATATGCCCCTCCTATTCGCCCCATTGGTCGCGGTGCTTCTGGCCTCGTCTGGTATTTCCTCCTATTTCTTTCTTTCTTTCTTTTGGATTGCGGGGTATTTACTTACAGGCCTGTCAAAATTTACCCGACTCAATATAACCCACAAGGCAACAAGGCCATATTGGAAAGATATCCATAACATTCAGTGGCGGAGCTAGGGACTAGTAGGGTATTTACTTGTGCCATGCACAATGAAAAAATTGAAAATTTATAAACTAAGACAATTGTCGAGTAAGACGGTCTCGACTCTTAACTGTAGTATTGTTTATTTAGTGAGTTTGTTTTTTCATTCAGTAGGCTGCCTTACATTTTGTTTATTGGACCGTTCAGTTACAAACTAACATGAATGAAATGGGCTGCCTATAAGGTTACTTCTGACTTCTGAATGTTATATAAGTATACAGCAATAGACATTCAGGTCGGTTTAATTTGGGTTGTAGGCCCTCTTTCCTTTTTTGGTAAGTTTCATTCATNNCCAAAAGAAAGGGGAAGATATAAGGAAATAGGAGGGAGTATGTTTGAGTGGTGGTCGAGTCATTTGAGTTGTGTCAATTGAAAACTTTGTTTTTTTTAGACCTGCCGAACACGTATCACATGAGGTTCATAACAGATCATTTTGAACTGGGTTCATTTAGATTTATTTCAGACTTGTTTTAATCCAAGTTCAATCAAGTCATTTTAGTTTATACTGTATTAAATATAGATGGAGTTAAATTCGAATTACATTTTATTTTAGATCAGTACGTCTGGGTTATTAAACTACTCGTAAGTAATATTGAAATATCTGTGTGAAGAAACATTGACTATTTAAGTTAAATTAAAATTCACTCACTTACCTTCCTATGAATATATGAAATATTTGAGGTTCCATAAATTTGAGACATCTCAAGATTAAGGCCAAATCAATTATATAAGGTCGATTAGAGTCGATTTTTTGCATCTTGTAGTATTGGTTCAAGTTTAGTTGGATTAGAGTCGATTTGGGTGTCAGGCTGTTGTAACAGTGTATTGATCTGGGAATTTTTAGTTGCTTTCTCGACTCCGGTTCTATTTTGCTAGTACTGCCTTCGTCCCAACATTGTTGACCTTTTTTATACGGAGTATCTTCTAAGCACATTTTGATCAAAATTATTAACAAGGAATAATGGTGTTAATTTATATACTCAGTGCTGCTGTAAACTCTGAGACACACCAGGAGGTAGCTATCAAGAAAATTGGCAATGCATTCGACAATATCGTTGATGCAAAAAGGACACTCAGGGAGATCAAACTTCTTCGCCATATGAACCATGAAAATGTGAGCCTCATTTCTTCATATAATAACTGCATCTTTTTCTGCATTCTTCCTGTTTGTTTTGCAGTCGTTGCACTTTCCGCTGTCCAGATGACTCTTGGAGTGATTGTATTCATATCAGAATTCTTTCAGTTATTCTTGGTTTTTATTGCAGATTATTGCCATTAAGGATATCATAAGACCACCAAAGAAGGAAGCTTTCAATGATGTATACATTGTTTATGAATTGATGGACACTGATCTTCATCAGATAATCCGCTCTAACCAACCTTTAACTGATGACCATTGTCAGGTTTGTCATTTCTCATCCATGCGATTATTTTGCCCTTTTAACTTGAGACCATTTTTAAGAGACTCTTTTGAAAATGATATGTTTTTGAATCTTGCAGTACTTCTTATATCAGCTTCTACGGGGACTAAAGTACGTGCACTCAGCAAAGGTCTTGCACCGTGATCTAAAGCCTAGCAATTTGCTGCTAAATGCAAACTGTGATCTCAAGATTGGTGACTTTGGCTTGGCTCGGACCACCACTGAAACCGATTTCATGACTGAATATGTTGTAACTCGCTGGTATCGAGCCCCTGAATTGCTCCTGAACTGCTCTGAATACACTGCTGCTATCGATGTTTGGTCCGTTGGATGCATTTTTGGTGAAATGATGACAAGAGAGCCCCTCTTTCCGGGCAAAGATTATGTTCACCAGCTCAGGCTTATCACTGAGGTATGAATCCCTAGGCTTAGCTTCTTCCACGGTTAGTTTCATGCGCAAGATTATATAGAAATAATAAAACATAATTTGGTGAGGGTTGGATTATTGGGTAAAATAGTGTGTAAGACGGTCTGGTTTGGGAATTTGTATTGAATTTGTTTGGGTAAAGAGTCTGACATAGATTTTATGTTGCGTAAAAAAGCTAATAGGTTCACCAGATGAAACCAGCTTAGGATTCCTGAGAAGTAACCATGCCAGGAGGTATGTCAAACAACTCCCAAAGTACCCGAAACAGCAATTCTCGGCAAGGTTTCCTAACATGACCCCAGATGCCACTGATTTACTTGAAAAGATGCTACTCTTTGATCCCAACAAACGTATAACAGGTACGAAATACGTTCACTGGTTTACTTGGATTATGCATTCGTCTGTTCATTAATCCTCTTTGTATGAAATGAAACTCAATTTACAGTGGACGAGGCTCTTTGCCACCCGTACTTATCTTCTCTCCATGACATCAACGATGAGCCTGCCTGCCCGACACCTTTCCTTGTAGATTTCGAGCAGTCATCCTTGACCGAAGAGATTGTCAAAGAGCTTATTTGGAAGGAATCGGTCAAGTTCAACCCAGACCCGTCTCATTAAGTGGAATGACCCGACAAATTGCTTTGCTTGATAATTCATTCCAGATTCCAGATTGGTCAAATGAAGTTGGATCATGTATTTAACTTGGGTTATTGTTCGTTGAAGGAAATAGGAGAATAAGTGAAATGGGAATTATATAGCTAGGATTTTGGGTTATGTAATAACCATGATCTCTACATATAGAATATTTACAATGAGTTATTTTCTTCTATTTTGTATAATTTGTGCCATACCGTTTTACTCTGTATAATTTATATATTTATATAAACCTGTACACTTGTTGATCTGTGCTTTGCATTATTCAATTTTCTCATGCTGCTACTTCTTCTACAAGATTTCACATATTGACTGCAGAGTGTTCGTGTTAAACAAGAACAACCAAGTGAACCAACAGATTTGAGATAACAGTTTAACAGACTGTGACTTGTTCCATTTTGCAGTAATACAACAATACAGAATTAATAATTTTTGTTACTTGTAATAAAATTGTGAAGGTTAGACAATAATAGAGATTGCAGCTGAAATAAGATGCAAATTAAGAACAACAAGCAATACAATGATTTTGAATATTTATCTTATTGGTTTGTTTAAGTAACCTATTCCGACTACATAAACCCCTGATTGTGCTTAAGACTTGAAAGTACTCCGTTTTCAAAGTGATGTTCTAATCACAAATGAACTGGAAAAACAGTTTAAGATCTAACAATGAGATCAAAGAACATAAGACAAAACCGCGGTAGCACTGACTATGATTATCATTGAAGACTTTTACTTTAATTTTTGCATAAAGAAAATCAAATAAAATAAAGTTCAGAAAATTTGAAGTTCTTAAATGTTGTTCTTCGGAATGTAAGAAAATTTTCTATTTGAAGATGCTTTTGGGTGGTTTTAACCTAAGATGTTTATGGTTGTTTTAGGTTAAAATATGTAATCAGTTAATAATTAAAAAAATTATTTGGTTTGAGTTAGATAAACCAAATGTAGGTTATTCTTTGTTGTGCGGAAGCGTGAATATCTCGTGTTGGGCCTCTGCTGCNAAACTTGTTTGGGACCCTACTCGCTTAGGTCTCGAGGTTTACCCCGCCTTTTAATAAATAAATAAAAAAAATTTACACAATTGCATGAGTTAGATAAACAAAAGTTTTATTTGGTTTGCACTTTGCACCATTCCTTTTATATTTAAATCGAAGATGAGTAGAACTATAAAGGCAATACAAAATCCTCCTCCTGATGTTTAACGCTAATTCAAACTCTAGCTCTTGTTTCTTTGCAACTCGTTAACTTTTGACCTTTAAAAAGTACATATCGGAAAAGAAGATAATCAACGTCTTGAACTCGATATCTTAATTAATTAAGCTAGATTAAGCCTTTACTAGTAGTTATCTAGGCCTTTGGGATTCGGAAATCGAAAACCTTTATATTAAGAATGGCTCCAAAACAACACACAATGTATATCAAAGGGAAAGCAATGTTAGATAAGCATCAGTTATCAACAAACACCTTATATAAGAATTATTGATCAACAAAAAGAAATGTTCCTGCAAAAAAAAAAAAAAAAAAATGTGAGTGGAACTGCATCTTTTTCATCATTTTTTTTCTGTTGAATAAGAACTACCTTTCCACTTCTTGGGAGAGACAGAATCAGAGATCAGAGAAAGACTATACTAGGGCAGTAGGGCTAGAAGAATTGGAACTCATTTTTGCTGCTAATTATGCAGGAAATCACTAGATCTATAAGCCTGGAGATTTGATTTTGTTTCCGGTGGTCAGTAATGCGGAAATACCTATTGTTTTCGAGAATTGCATCCACCAACTGCTGTCTCGCAGTATTTTACCATACTCCTTGAATACATCCGTCTCAACAAATACACAACACAAAAGGTGTCGATAATACATACCCCAAAAAATTCAGGAAGGCAACTTATCTTCAGAAATTTTAAGACATTCAAGCTTATTTTAAATACTATTACTTCGTACATTATTACATATACACAGCACACAGTGAAACCCTAGAATTAGCTTAAAGCTCCTCTTACGAATACAATCTGATTCACACACGCGCGCGTGGGCACACACACACACTAGAAAACCAAGCAGAATAAATAAAAAAAACCAGGAAGGTACATTCAATTAAAAGACAACCTCTTAATTTCAGATTGATCATACAATTTAGACATTGCTGAAAAGATTATAATTTAATGCAGAAGGGCATCACTTATCTCCAAACAAGTACCCAAGTGAAGAATTTCCCCCAGGCACATATTTCACTTTTGTTGAAGGACGGTTCTACAAAGATTAAAATAAACAAATGTTAGAATACGACTTGAATCGGTTAAGTCCCCTTTTCGAACAACCCAGCACGGAAACTCGCTAACACATTGTTACTGAACCACCTGTTTATTCTGGATTTCTGGCTAAGATGATCTGTTTAGACTTATTTTCTAGGCTTAGTTCCCGCCTTTGTTTAGAGATTATTATATACGGAGTACTCTCTATGTCATAACCTAGCTGTATTTTGTTATTTGTGCTCTTCAATATGAATAAAGCTTCTCTCCCTTAAATCTGTGTTCTTTAATTACTCCCTCCGTCTCAATCATTTGTTTACCTTTGATTAAAATACTCCTTACGTTACAAAGAATAATAAAAGGTAAACAAATGATTGGGACAGGGGAATAAGTTCTTAATTATATTATGGCAACGAATGTAATTAATTAAGAACAAACTAATTCTATTAAAGTCTCACACCGAATCTAATACCATGATGTACATAAACGTAAACAATTGAAATAAAGACTTACAGTAATGAAATTCCCCGAGTTTTGGCCATTTGCTCTATGATAATTGTTGATATTGGGTTCTTGTTTGGGGTTAGATGTCGCAATCTCATCTTCGCTTTTGTCGATACCATATGGTGGATCGATAGTTTTGGAGGGCGACGGAGGAGGTTCCTTAACCGGCTGTCCTCCTTGAGAGCTAAACAGGTAGTCTAAAGAGCTTTGTCCACCTCCAGAACTTCCACCTCTACTCATGGCTGCTTGACAAAATTTGGAAACTATGACAAATAAGGTAGCATACACATGTTACTATATATAGACTGTAATCTGTAACTTTTCAAGTGCATACCCCAGCATTCCACTCAGTACAGTGACCCCATATACAACCATACCAATTAATGAAAGGGGAAGATGTTTTTATCAACTGATTTGACTTTTGACGTATGGACCAACTTTCCTATAGCTTATGATGTACTCATACTTTCATAGTCATCATGTATGGAGTATAAGTTAGTTTTTGGTGTAATGGTATTTATGAAGCGGTTTTGAAGTCGGCGAGTACTAAACCTGGTTCATATGTGTCATTGGTCAATGACTTCACATCTTCACCGCACAATACCAACGATAACCTTTAGAAACACTTATTTTCTAGTGGCACAAAAAAAACGCCTGTTACACGTGAAGTAGGTAATTGTGGATTCTATTAGCCTTCGGTTCTATATTACTATATTATATGGTATGCTATAGAAAAACAGCATCAATAATAACAAATCATATGACGATAAGACTATCAGATACCGTAGATATAATGGGTTAGGACTTAGGATACTATATTACTATGTGTAGTAACAAGCCATGTTAAGACGTTTTTTACTTCCAACATACAACAATAGCGACATTACCATTGATACAAGGACTCTCGTAAATGGAGGAATAAGGAAAGGGTCGATCAGATCAGCGTAGCATATGCATGCCTGTATTAGCAGTACACGTGCTATTTTCAGAAACCCCAAATTGAATATTTCGTCGAGAATTGCATCAAATGACTACTAGATTATAATAGAAAGAAAAACAATACTTTGATGAACCATTTTGCTTTATCCATTATCATTAAGAACAAAAGAAGAGTGTATATCTGCATCCTTCAAAATGGAAATTATAAAATTGATAAGAGTTAACAAAAACAAGCACCATGTTGCAATCAGACTAAGAAAGGTCGTCTACAATGACCATTATGATAATAACAGCATTAACAGGTATGTGCAACTGTACAAGTCATCAACTATCAACCATAAAATTGCTAAGAAAATAAGAAATTCTACAGTCTGACACATCCGGTCACAATCTATGAAGTGTTGAAATGTCGGGAGTTAGAAAGTCGAATAAGGTTATTTCCGTGAAGCTTTCAATTTTTTAATCTAAAATGAAATGTCGAAGTGTCGTGTTGTGTCGGACATGGGACTAAAATGGAACGTCGGAGTAACATAGGTCACAGCATGATACTGATACATCAACCAGACCTGTAACTGTTTATAAGTATTAAGGACACTAAGAAATCCCCTAAATAAACCTAGCTATATAATTCTATGTCAAACATGATCAACTATAATAAACCATAATAAAAAGAACCAATCGAAAAGTTCAAAAAAGTGAGGGACAAATTGAGTCACAATCACACAATCTTTACTCTCAATGAACATTAAATGGCTTTATGATCAAGACAGATGATTTATTTAATTAATAAAGCAAAGAGGGAAAATTAAGTGGGGTTAAATCATCCTAATGTGACACTATAGCAATGGTGGAGTGAGAGGCTAGTAGGGACGGTTGTATACCTTAACAATGAATACTTTAAAATCTAACGTTAAAATTTTCAATTGCTTTTTAAAGTTTAATCCCTATTTATTAGTTTATCTCCCTAAACTTTTTTACCTATATTTTCGTCCTCTAACTTAAGATCCTGGTTCCGTCACTAACCACCAGGGTTGTTGCCTGTATAAAGTAGATCCACTCAGCATGTCAATTTTATGATATCCAGCGCTCGGTTGGAAGGGTGCCTGTAGGCCAAAGATACACTACTGTACTCCAAGTCTACTAATCTTGCTAGGACACCTGTACTTTTTACTTGGGTTGGCCAAGTTGGTATTAAAAAAGCCTTTCCTTAACCAAGTTTAATTATTTAACTCATGGGAAAACTTTAGCTTGTTATTAAAAAGTATCATTAGCATTGGAATTGAACCGAAAAATTGCACTCAGAAACCCAAGAAAGGTCACCATGCATTCTATCAACTTATTGTTGATAGCTGAAGTTATATGCCTTTAGTGTTGGTGGAGCATGCCAGTCTGTTTTACATTGTCGCTATTTGTCGAAAATGTTTTTGGTTGAAAAGCTAAGATACACAGTTCAAGAAACAAGGCCGCAATGAGTTGTTTATCTAAAGCAACAACGATGTTACCCTAGTGCCTCAAGGGCTCTCGCTAGATGGGTGTAAGGAGGGTCAAATCACAAATGTATGTGGTATTTATGTTAGCTAGGTGGGCCGATCTTCATTCTGGCAGGAGTTCAGACAAGAAAACAACATAAAAGGAAAATCAGCTTGTGAGCCCAAGTACACTGCAGGTCCAATGATCAAGTTGGCAGGAGTACTTAGGTGTCAAAATTCTATTTGAGACTTGATCTCGAATTTGGTCACTGTTATCTGATCTCGGTTGTTGCGAACAAATTTACAGTTGATAGATACCATCTCAAAATAAGATCGCATCAACATTCAAAACCTTTCTAATTTGGTTGTAATTCAGTGTCACCGCCTAGACCTAATGCCATGTTTGTAACAACAGAACATAGATAAAACCATCTTGAATATGCCTTAATAATGAACACATACGGTCTTTCCGTAACAGATGGTAAGATGGTTTTATTAGCCCTAGCATCCAAAAAGATTCCTAATCATACAGCATATACAAAATTGGCAGCTAGGGCATGTGAATCCTGTTGCTATGGGGTAGATTTGATGTGGTGAAGACAATCAAATGATTTGGAATCAAATGATTTGGAGGGCCTATGAGTTGAAAAAGCCAGAATACTTTACTAGATGATTAAAGATCCCTTGTTGATTTGCTCCATTTCGGACGCCACATCATTTTCACAACAAACAGTTGTTTTTTGGCAATGGCATTTGCTTTGTTCACAAAAATCTTTCAGGTTTACTAAGGCAAAGCTTACTCAAAATAAACAGGATTCTAACCTAGGTCTCCAATCTACATCAGAAAATTAGGATCACACATAATTAACAAAAGGGATAAGCAACATTAATGTCTTAATGAATCAGGAAAAAAAAAAAAGAACATTATAAGGAAGGTTAAACCGAGAAGTTACCCGCTGATGTTGCAAAGTTTGCAGTACTATGTACCAGAGCATTTTCATTGTTCTTCGTCCATCCGATCAAACGCTAGTCGTTGTCCAGACTACTGAAGAACAAACTATGGAACTAAAAGAACTGCACAAGTAATTTGACTACATTAGACTCATGGCTTTCATAATTCAAAAACAAGAAAGGCGAATGGGGTCTTGTGGTCACCTTCACAAGCCCTTAGACCTAATCTCCATTACCTCGAACTCGCTTGAAATGGTATTAATCATAAGCTGAGTAATAGATGCCAAGGGTAAAGAAAATAAAGGATTGCTTGAATATGATAATAGAGTTGGAAATAATAAGAAAATAAATAAAAGTTATGATGAGAGGTGAAAATGAGAATGAAAGATTAATAGTTGCCGGTAGAGTAATGCATTAATCTTAAATGGGCAAATAGTTTCTCCATCGCCTCCTCTTTCCACCGTCTCCCTGCCATCATATACCACCAATCTCCTTCAAAAACCTTGAATAAGTACTGTTTGTAAACAGTAAGTATTCAAGTAATCAAGTTCAGTATCATTAAAAAGGTCTAGTCACTTTTTTTACTGCTAAAAGCTTGTCTAAATCGAGTATTCACCATTACAATATGCAGGGAGGGGGAAGCAGGATCTATTTCCCTCCCTATCTATTCCCTTCTTATTCGCTTTAATTACCTAACAAGGGATTTTGAATACTTCCCTCCCCTTCTCTCGGCCTCTCCTCCTTTTCGCTCCTAATCCCCTATTAGGCTATTATGCAATCCAAATCCCTCCCCGTCTCTCGGCCTCCACTCCTTTTCGCTCCTAATCCCCTATTAGGCTATTATGCAATTCAAATCCCTCCCCGTCTCTCGGCCTCCACTCCTTTTCGCTCCTAATCCCTTATTAGCCTATTATGCAATCCCTTATTAGCCTATTATGCAATTCAAATCCAACAAAGTAAAACTATTTCCCTCTAAATTACTCTATCAAAACAAAACCTAAATGAATTACGCCGGCTAATAACCATACGATAAAGATCATATATTCAGGGAAAACTTACTTTTGTAAGACGGTTATACACAAACCTCGTTTACTACGACGACATACTATGTATAATCAAGTATTCAAGTCCAATTCTGGTACAGCATCCAGTTTAAAACACTCAAATTACGGTATTACTCGTTTGCTTTGTACAATCAACTCTAAACGAAAATCTCTTCAACTTGAATCAATTTGAAATTGCGTTACGAGCATATAAACAGAGTTAATTAAAAATTTGAACAATCGCAAAACAGAAGCAATAAACACGGGAAGAAGACGAAGAAATGTGAACGTGATTACGTTGAATCAATCCAAAACGACGACGTATCCTGTGCTTCAGCCTATCAACCCGCCAGTATTCCGCTACTTCCGCAGCTTCTCATTTTTTTAAAAACTTTTTTCTGGGAGTATGGCTGCAAAAAATTGTCCTTCCGAGACCAAATTTGGGCATACAAGGAAGGAAATGAGCTTGCCCCCTATCCGTTTTGTGTGTGACATTACCCGTCATTTATTTCGACCCGTTTTCAGCAAAACTAACTGTTTCATATTTGGGCTTTGGGTGATGAAAGTAGGCTGGGACTCTCCAATAGCGGTTAGAGCCTGCTAAATGGGTTAAATCGGATCGGGTTTGAGTCAGATAAATTTGGATGGATTTATTTCGGATTTTAAATAGATTTTGTTTCGTATCGGATCGGGTTAGTTAGGTTTTGGTCAGTTTTGGATGTCTAGTTGATTCTTCAGTCGGATTCTTTCGGATTGATTCATGGGTAGACCTGGCAAATGGGTCAATCGACTCGCATTTGGGTCGGGTCAATTTCAAGCCGGGTTATTTCGAGTCTACAGACTTTGGGTCGGACCAAATGATTTTTGTGTACGAGTCATTTCGGGTCAATTATGATCAAGTTATTTGTGGATAATAATCATTTTGCAACAATAAAAATCTGGGTTGGGTTATACCAGGTCGGGTCAAGTTCGGGTGTCGACTGAGGTTCGGGTCGGGTCAATTTTTCCAAGTCTAGTCATAGGTTTATTTGGGTTTGGTTATTTTCGAATCAAAGGTTAAAGCACTTTAATTAGTACTCATGTGACTAAAAAAGAGTATTTTATAACGTTAATTATTACGGAGTATTTATTATAGAACGTTGCAACTAATCATTTATTTTGATGTATATAACTAGCTTTTGCACCGGTGAAAATTATGGGTGCTTTTGAGATTAATTGTTTATATTTATGCATGATTGCATGACTGTAACCTTATTAGTATGAAACATGTTGACATTTTTGTTGCTAACACAAACTCACTAAAATATTTCACCTGAATTATAATTCATGTAGTTTGGTGAGAACCATAACTTTTAATATCTATTTTTATATAATTTATGATATTACATGGGTAAGTAGACGTAATACTGGATGAAAGTAACTCGGTGCTCTCTATGTTATCCTTGTACTATGATATTTTAATTTACTACGCTATATAATAGGAGTATTTGAAGTAATATGAAAAAAATATATGTTATTTTATTTTCAAGCTCTTTTAATATATAACCAATTCATTGAAATTAATGGATACAATTATACAACATAATATTGCACAATTAAATACAACGAATAAAATATTAAAAGCTTATTTAT
>LHUT01005688.1:1101-12189 GCA_001412135.1 Silene latifolia subsp. alba | reverse complement strand
TTAGATATCCTAGTTTGTGTAATAGTAGGATTTGCAAATTCGAAAATCTATATAAACAAGCTAAGTTGTCCATTTTATCTTGAACAATAGAAGAAATCATAAACAAAATCTTCACCTCCAAGTAAGAGCTTATAATCTAACAACAATCAACAAATAAAGAATGGCATCAACGAAGAAGAAGATGACGATAATGACGGCCGTATTATTCGTGATTTTGTTGTCGTCGTGGACAATAACAACAAAAGCAGAAGATATGAGTGGCGGAGAGACGTGTTTTGAAGCGTTGATACGATGTGCACCGTACCTAGGTTTCACCCCGTACCTAGGTTACTCAGACCCACCGGCGTTTTGCTGTGATACTCTTAAGATGGCGATCCAGACGCAATTGCCATGCCTATGCGCGGTTATCAAAGACCCTACCATTGCTGCCATGTTGAATATGACTCAGGTTTTCCAACTTCCCCAATACTGTGGCATCAAATATGTTGGCCCTAGTATGTGTACTACTCAAGGCGGTACGTATGCTCCCCAACACACTTCAGTTGATACTACCATACCACCATCAGCCGCCAGTGCCACTTCCTCGTCCAACACACCACCTTCTCCACCTCTCGGTAACGCTTCTTCATCAAGGAGCTTTGCTTTGGCAGCAGGACCAATTTCCAGCTTGATGATGTTGCTTTTCACAGTCTTGACCTTCTACTACTAGCTGCTCCTAAATCAGGACCAAATACGTTATTGTAATATAAATGTTAATTAATATTGTGTTATTTGTTTCAATCATTTATTTATCTCGTATTTAAACTGTATGTGTTTTGCATGTAATCGGAATAATATCAGTATTAGAATAAGATGTTATATTATTGCGATATTAGTTGATACGATATTCGGAGTACTATAAATATAGTACCATTGTATTCATTCAGATTACGAACGAACCATCATCAATAATACAATTACTCTTATGCTATTCTCCCTCTCGGTTTCTAATACTCCCTCCGTCCCGGTCATTTGTTGTCCTTTTCCATTTTGGGGTGTCTCAGTCATTTGTTGTCCTTTCTATTTTAAGATTGAATTTGATGAGTAATTTGATCATTAACACTCAATGTATTCCACTTGTCATTTAGTCATTGGCCCCCTCCACTTTCCTTAGTCTTTGTGCCAAAACCAAAGGACAACAAATGACCGGGACGGAGGGAGTACTTGTTTACATAGAATCTCTATCGTAGTAGAACAAATTAGCTAGTCTAATTTGTTGTTGATCATACCGTTCAGGGATTGGAAATACTCGAAATACTACCAATACAACACAATTTCTGTTTAGTGTATTAAATAAAGGGGAATAGCTCGTACAACAGGAAGGGTCGGGAAAAGCGGCAATCAGAAATCAGCCACACTTTTGATGGAGTATAAATATGACAATCTCAAAGCATTACAATGAAAAAACAAAATTGAAGCCCCAAGGGGCTATCTTCAAAATTCCCTTTTCCATTTATTTCAGTATCGGCCAATATTAAATTGAACCTTAATAGGTCCAAACATAGTTGCCAAGAATGATCATATGTTACAGCTCACAAGTTAGAAAAAATCGAAGTACGAGAAAAAATAAGGCTTCAGTCTTTCAGACCTTAATACATGAGAGTAATCTAAGATTGTCAGGCAAGGATAAATGTCTTAACATCAATCTGTATATTCATTCAGAATTCCCCAAACCTTATCTTCAACCTCTTCCCAAGATTTTGCATCTCTCAACTCTTCCCATATGCCGAAAACAGCTCCCAGGACGTTGTCCTCGTGCAAAATACAGTAACACCTGTCATCAGGTTTGAAGCAGAACATAAGCAAGCAAACATAACAATGGGATATTGATGGTTCTGCAGTAAATTCAAAATTGTTGTAGGATACTGACATTATTGATTGGAGAACGTAGATGAGAAAATTTATATGAAATCTAGAGAGAAACCGCAGTACCTAAGGGTCTCAAAACCTGGCACTTAATCTCGACTGAGTTATAAGTTTTTGAGTGTTGCCACAACTGCATAGTGAGGCGATATTGGCTACCATTTATGGCACAGTATTTTGGACAGGTTGTGGTGAGCAATCGCAAAAAACAAGCGCGGGGGGGGGGGGGGGGGGGGGAAGACAAAGGAAAGAGAGGGGGGGGGGTNGGGGGGGGGGGGGGGGGGAAGTCAAATGAGTGAAGACGGGGAGGTTGTAACCAGATGACCCACGGTGTTAGATTTGGCAGATGTCTACAATAATTGAGTTGCAATTTAATGTGTTTTAAGATAAGAAAGATTCAGTAACAATATTGACTCACATAGCACGATAAGAGGCACGCTCAAACTTTATGATATTATCAGCCGAACCATGAAGTGAGTTCTTTCTCATCAGAGGAAGCTTATAACCAGATAAAAGATGTTTAAGTAAACGGGGATCTCCTCTGAAGATGTCCAGATGTATAGGTATCAAGTCGAGAATCGGGTCACCTGGAAATGAAATAATTAGATACATTGAGTGCTAGCATAGAGCACGCATGTCCCAACTGTTTAAACTATTACTCACCAATAGTGAGATCACTGAAGTCAAGAATATAGGAAGGCTTCCACAACAGGCCTTCTCCATTCTTTACGTGCCCATTGCCATTTACATTGTTTCCAGGGTCGTGGACGACGTTGTTAGCCAGTGGCTCTAGATATAGGTTATCATCCATTATATCTGAATGTATCCAGGAACAAGTTTCACCCTGAAGCATACAAAGAAAGAGGAAAACTGCTTGTGAGAAAAGTATTTCACTTTCCCGGTTTACCCAAGTGAACAAGTAATAATTGATTATTTTACCGCAAAAAGAGGGAGTAACTTCTCAAAATCATCTGGCAGGTATTCAACAGCTTTGTCTATGAGACAACTAGGAATAGGATGCCCCCTGTATAAAACAGTCAATACAGTCAGAACAATGTGAACAAACAATTGAGAAATAGAAAAATGAAGGGCAGTAACATGGATCTATGAACATAACGAGTAACAAGAACATGATGAGTCCATGTTGCATGTAAAAGCATGAGTCATAGCAATGAAGCTAATCTGATTTCCTTTGAGTAGAACGACCCCTGGTGGCCAGGTCAATGGAGGAATAAGTCACAAGAAAGTGTGAAAAAGTACCTGTGACTTGCTACTGATACAAGATTTCATAGCAAGTACAACCCCCACACTCTATCCCATTTAATAATTTATGTGTGTTCCTCTTTGACTCGGATTGTCAACTTTCATAAGTAAGCTTTCCAAATATAAGTAAAGATACAATGTCAGGTTTGTCCTTGTTTTATTTATAAAAACAACTGTTTTCATATTATCTTTACCAAAAGTTGTAACTATTGTAAATTCTGATTTCGGTCATAGACTCATAGTAGACTACGAAATTCAAAAGAGCACAATACTATTGGAATGGAGGGAGTACTAAATACTAATTAGTCGTGCATGAGATAAGCAGCTCAATGCACCTAAGTCCCGAACAGTAGCTTTTAATTTTCTAACGAAACAAATAAACTATTGTTCCGTGTAGAGAAAAAGGTCAATAGTAATTTGTAAGTCATAATACCATTTTTTCAGCTGGGTCACCACATTCTTCTTCCGAACGGCTAGGGTGTGAAGAAATATCCCCCAAACAGCAGCATCATTGGAGTCAACTTCCCTAGAATTGACACCATCAGAAGGGCCAACTTCATGTTTAATGTTATCTAGTGCGACTGGGTCCAGCTGAGGAACAGGTAATTCTCGAAGGTTATGCAGCTGCTCTCCTAAAAAGGAAGCCAAAACCAGGGCATTTTCCCAGGACAACGAGTCTCTTCTGCAATAATAAGTCTACCACAAGGTGAGACACTTGTATTTTAAGGTAGCGATAGAAATGAGGATTTTAGTCAGGACTTGTCAATCATCCTGGCCTACTTACATCTCAGCAAAAAGTTTCCCCTTGCACCGTTTTGTCACAATGTAAGGCATGATTTTCTTGCTTCCACTTAAATTGATTGGCTCATTTGCAGGCAATGCCGCTGTTTTGCGCTCAAATAACTTTTTGCTCCATAGGCCAAAGGGAATGCTATAGTTTTTGCAACTGTCAATCAAAGAATCATGATCGGCGATAATATCAGGAATCCCTTTCCCATCCCAAGAAGCGAGAGTGTAAGACCCATTATCAAGAGAAACAAAACCACTGGCCAAAACATCAGGAACATGCTCCCCCAAGGGAGATTTCACTTCCCGCAGTAGATTGTAGAACTCAAGCTGCATAATTATTCAAAGTTAAGGCTATTAATTGTCAACTTTTCAAAAACATTCATTGGTTAAGGGAGATATGTCAGGATTTGTACCTCTGTGCCTAAACAATAGAGTGAAGATTCCAGTCCACCTTCAACATAGATTTTGACTACACTATCTGCAACAAGAAAAACCTGCCCAAAAGGTAAGCAAATTAAGAAACAGTTCAGTTGATACCATAGCTTGCATATTTGTAGAAGTTGCACGTCAAACATATAATATATATACAATCAACACTCAACCGAGCTTGTCAAAAGGCTAAGGAAACAATGTGTAGCGGCCAATGCGACCTTAATGTAAAAAATGTTTAACAAATGCATTAGATCTTCAGTTCTTCTTAAGATAGATATTAAATTGCGTTTTCCATGGTTACAGCCTATCATGACTCTACAAAAATTTATTCACGAATATATCAGTGAAGTGACAGTGATACTTTCAATATAGGCATTTTATGGGTCATATTAGACGAAAAATACCGTAATGGCAGCTTGGAGTTTCCTTAATTAACAGGCATTAAGTAAGGTAACAGGAGTATTTTATACCGTCGTTCACAATCCCCCAATCTCGAGTCTCTACCACTACACTAGCCTAACAACTCATTGTTACAGATGAATATGTATTAGTAATATATGAGTGCAGAAAAGATACAAAGCCATTGCTAAGAAAGAATCAAAGGATGCCCCAGTTACATCCTATGAGCAAAGCCTATATGTCTAAGAAAATAATGGCGGCTTGAGTCCATAAGGAGGTAAAGTACATTACTCACCTCAAGGATTTTGTATTGACTTAAAACAAATTGGGAAAGACTTACAGGATTGCTGCCAGTGCCCACAGGCAACTTTTCTTCGTCTTTCGGAGAAGGCAGATTATGAAATTGGCATATCTGAACAAGGCACTCGTACCATTTCCCGGCATTCACAGCAATGCACGCTCCCTGGAGATAGGAAAATAATAGCATTTACTAGTTGCAATATCTCGGGCATATCATGCAACTTAGCTGACACCACCAGCACTCTCAAGCCACCCCACTATGGCTCATGTAGTCAAGCTGAAAAGCTGATGCAGTACAGCACACAATAAAAGAAGACCAGACCACGCGAGGTAAATATTCTCAATTAGCCCAAGTCAATTTCAGAAGAGGGAAAAAGTGACTCCTACTAGACATTCTTGTGACGATTGCCACTTACATAAGTTGTACAAAATGCAATCAATCTTTTTCACATTCAGAGTGTTCCAAGAGACACTGTTCAACAGGACGCTTAATCCCTACACAATTTGTTACCAGAAAAATCCAGGAAGCAAATTTTCGCAAGCAAGAAGAATATACCTTCCATATTAAATCCCTCAATCCTGGCCTACCAATCCAGAGCTTCCATAGCCACCCTCTCATTTCCCTTTGTCCAATGCAGTTAGACGGACTCCAGACATAGTTATAATGATCTCTATATTCATCCAAAAATTTCGAAAGAAAGGATATTTCATATGGCAGATCATTTCTCCACATGCTACAACAGCTCGCAGCACCAGTCTCAGAAATATCATGGTGTACATGTTGTGTTCTGAGTCTCTTTTCTTTCCTCGGTGCATCCATGGGACTCAAACAACTTTTAGGACTGGCCATAACTCTATCCACTTCTTCAAAACTGGCATCATCAGTAGCCAGCAACCCAGCGCGGCAAACTCCTTTGTGACGGTAGCCAGGGGCCAAATCCAAACATACAAACTCAAAGTTTGTGGTATTTACAAAGTTTTGTGTAACAGCAACAGTGGGTTCAAGGTTCAACACACAATGCCACCACCCACTTGGAACAAAAATAGTCTCACCAGGCAACTGAGTACACTCGATAGGTTTGTCTTCATCTGGGAGAAGCGGATAAAAATCAAGCCACCACTACAAAAATGAAGAGAAAAATATAAATATGCAGACATACAAGCAAAACGGACAGGTGCAAGCCGTGCAACGCACAAACGAACATTATGTTTCAAAAAGACATTGATATCTATACATAATTACCTGTAATGAAGATGGCGTGTCAATATTTACTTCACCATCCTCTTCATCTACATGCACAGTCACACCTAAAGGCACTTTACCAGGAGGGTACAATGCCCACCTGAAGAATTATTTGCATAAATCGCCATTCATAGAGAAACAATTCAAAATTGATATGAACACAAAGACGGTAAGCAAGTAAACTAACAGATCTTAGATTAAGAAACAATAAGTTTATCATAATGCAGAATGATCTACTGTCTTTGTATACTCTAAAGGACAAAAACAATAGTAGTGACTACCAACACATGATAACTGTCAGGTTATCCCACATCACAATGATACACTCCTACATCTAGACCTTGCATACTTATGAAGTTATGAATAAGCAAGAAACACATCGAAAAGACGAAAAGTGAGAATATAAGCAACTCAAATATTTCATAAATCTCCTGCTCAGCCGAAATCCTACATTACCAGCAACGAGGAGCTTCTGAAGATTACAATCAAATTTAAGTACATTACTTTTGTTTATATGCCACGCTTTTATAACCTCAACTCTCAACTAGCATACCATTGAAACGTTCATTGCCGTAAATGGCATCTTGATTTACTTAATAGTAAGCCGGAGTCACATTGCTATTAATGTGTACTCCAATTGCTTCACCTTTCAACTCAAAAATAATGTGTGACGACAGCCAAAATGTTTAGATAAAACACTAATATCAAGTTTTTTTTATTAATTATTGTTGTAGAGTGTTAGCTTCTACTATTATACGGCTATGAGAACTGTTTTGTTAACTGTATTAACTAAGTATCTTAACTCTTATTTTCCTACAAAAAAAAAGGTCGATCAAAGCCTTCCACATATTAGAATATGCATTATGCAATTTGAATGTTAAAAGGTCTAAGCAACATCGGGGGCATCACGTGATGCTCCGCACACTACCTTTAAGATTTACTTGTATGCACCGTAATATTTATTTTCATGTACTTATGCAAGTCGTACTTAATGGATTCCTCATGCAGGTGGATTTGTGAGTCTTAACAATAGATTTGTATAATTTTCTAGGCTTTTAGGAAAACATATCGCCATTCAGTGCTTTCAACGTTTCCTGACACAAGATATGTACTATCAATTTCCCTTTTAGGAGGCACTAGTCAATGAAAACCCACTTTCTGTCCAAACCTTTGTTGTTGTTCATTGCTTACTCTCGATACTACAAATCTAGTGATTGCTTTCCTATATCGCATGCGTGTGCCGGAGGTTGACAACTGAGATTAGAATTCCTGACATACAGTCCAGTGACCTTGGGAACAGTGTTAGTGGGTGATCCCTCTCTAAGTCACTAGTACTTAACCTCAAGATTGCATTCTTGTCACGAGATAACGCAATGATGCGCTTCATGTTCAGCTCAAAGTACCAGAGTACCAGACCATGACACATCACATCTAAAATAAATCCGAACTTACTTTACTTTTGCTTGATATAACTTCCCAGTTTTCCTTCGGTACCACCTTTTTCTGTACATCGTTCAGCCATTTTATCAATTTACCTCCTAAAAACTTATCTTAATAACGGTTCATGTTAGAGGATGTGTTGTACAGCCCCAAACTATCTGGGGAGAAAAGCTCTTTATTGTTTTAATATTTCATCAAAAAACAAGACAAATTTCTAAGTAGTGAAGTTGGATGTGTGAGAGTAAGGAGACACTTACAGTAGAGTTAAAATTTGTCGAACTGATTTAGATTGCAGGACTTTTATTGTGGATAGATAACTTGAAGTGCTCTAAGCTGTTAGTTTCTATCTAATACAGGCAGAGAATTGCAAATGAACTGGTTACTAATAATAAAGAGCACACTACAGTTAACCAACATTTAATCTTTGGCCCAACCTGATAGACAATAGCCCTATCAAGATAGAGAATCAACATTTTTGTCCGGTTATGGTCTATTTACAACTATTTCAAATGATAACATGACAACAATTAATTTTGATGAATCAATCACGACACTGGTTGAATACCAAAGTAAAATGGAGACAATAATGAATAGAGATAATATTAAGTATCGGTTTCAGCCTTGATTATTAATGCAAACCATAAACATTTACACAGTTAGCAAGGACATCACTTAAGTTCTACACTTTTCAGCTATAACAAAATTCTGCTTTTAAATTTTTTACTTCAACCAATGAAAGAAAATGCGGAAGATTCATAATATTACAGATTTACAGGCTGGCAAATGTCAACAAGAGAAGAATTTCAATGAGATTATGTAACAGGCAAAGAACAACATATAGTGTGAGAGTTACCTCTTGCGACCACACAGAAGAGTGTTCCAAGCACTAGTAAGAGCTGGATCAACATGCCAGGAAGCTCCTGATCTCTCTGGTCCTATGATGAGCCATCTAAATGGTGGACGCTGATCTGGGTCCAAAACATCAAACAAGTCTTCTTGAAACAGATCAGGAACAGTATAATCCTTCAGCAAACACGGTGCCGCTTCTCCAAACTGCACGCAAGGCTAGCCTAAGTATATGACGAGCACGTAAAATACACAGTAAAATCTTCTGAGTTCTGACTGTTTCACCTTCTCATCAAAGATATAAAGAGGATCCTCGTCACGCTGAAGCTTTATGTATGAGACATAATCTCTTAATTTCATCTTCATTTTTCGAGCACTCCGTTGAGAAATCCTGAAAGGCAAATCCCCATATTTGAGAACTAGTTGGTCCAAGGTCCATGTGTTCCTAGCTGGCCAAGTATCAGCTAAACCAGTAATCAAAACCTGATACAGTAGATCGATAACATATTTATAGGTGACCAATTAAGAGTGCACACAGTCTTATGAAGAGCAACGAATCAATGATATCATGTGTAGCACCTATCGCCTAATGAAGCGACCCAAATGTAAGGACTCTCTTATAGATAATGAACAAGTAACACTGTTATTTTTCACGTTCAAAGGGGTAAAACTGTAAAAGTGTGAAACATATTGAAAGATACAAGGCAAAAGGAGGCATGAGTGAAAAGCGGGTTAGAAATGAAAATTAAAGAAAAGCAATGATCATTACGCATAACTTTTTGAAAATCATCCTTTCTCTTTAGCAAACATACCGGCTTTACTCCATCATAGTTGTTGCGAAATTCCTCTGGAGAAAGGTTGATCTTCCTTTCCACATTTCCATTATCCACATAAAAGTCACCCAATGTAGTATAGCACCTGTATAATCTCCTGTAAAGGAACAGAGAGTAGAATCCTACATAGATAGAGAATGTCGCTTATTAGAATGAATATTAGCAAAGTCATAGCCTTGATTATTACGGATTCACAGAGATAAGATTTACTCAATGACCCATCTAGCAAACGTCTATAGGATGTCAATACCGTCGAAGTGAAGCGGCCTAATTTGAGATGCGTCATCCACATTTACAGCTTCCGCGCTAAAGTTTGACAATAAACGAAAAAATGAGCACATTGGGAACGTTTCAAAGCAGGATCATGTTACTCAAGACACTGACATGGGAACATACTGTTGTAGCGTCGTTCTCTTCCAAGACCCTTTATACTCAAAAAGGCCACTCACATTATTGAGACAAAGAGTCATCCAAAGTGGTTCTTCATTGCAAAATATGTACATCACACTGCAAAAGCATACAGAATGGTAGCAAAAGAAAACATTAAGAAACTATGCAGAGCTAAATACCAAAGCACTCTACTAGAACAGAGATACAATCACAAATTGTTACTACACAACCTATGACGCTGACTAATTAAGATATACTGCTCATAGCCAAGTAGATTTCTCCATAATTTAATTGAATAGCCTCCATGTTTCATGTTCCAATACAATGAATCAAATTCAGTAAAACCTTGTCAACTACACCTTCCCTCTATGAATCCTCCACTTTCCCCCCTTTATCAATTCCATTACTCTCTATCCATTCGCTCTTCATTGCTGACACAATTTCATCACACAGTAAACAAACTATAAATGAAAAGAACACTCTTTTAAATGCCACTACCTAAGTAACACTTCCATTTCAAAGGTGAGGAGTTTGAATCAATGTCTGTACCTCTAGGCTCCAAGTTTACCCGACAATATGTGAAACCTTGACATCCAAATAGAATTGATGTGTAATTCGGCTCACTGAAAATGTTCCTTCAACTTTCTCTATGCTTCAACAACTCTGTACCATTTGTCCAACCAGAAGGGACCAAATTCTCATACAATAGTCCAATACTTTATATTAAAAGGTGCGAGGCACGCTGTGGCCACAGGACTCGTGCTGACAAGGCTTGAGCTTGATTGCGCTTGAGGTGCAATTTTTTTAAAATTAAGATCCGGTATAATTGCAAACAGAAAGGAAACTAAGTCTAATTGGTATTCATAAGTTCCTTAACTATAACTGTCCCGGTAACTAGAAGATACTCCCTCTGTCCCAATCATTTGTTGTCCTTTTCCATTTTGGGGTGTCTAAGTCAATTGTTGTCCTTTCTATTTTAAGAATGAACTTGATGAGCAATTTCATCATTCACACTCAATTTATTCCACTTGTCATTTAGTAACTGACCCCTTCCCCTTTCCTTTGTCTTTGTGCCAAAATCAAAGGACAACAATTGACTGGGACGGAGGAAGTAACATCTAAAATCATAGTCAACTATTTAGTATTTACTACTGTACAAATTGTGCTTTCCAACTCCTCAACCCTTATAGTTCGAGTATTCGACTATCCAAGATGAGCAACTGTCAAGAAACCATCTCAACCAAAAGGTTA
>LHUT01005681.1:0-12542 GCA_001412135.1 Silene latifolia subsp. alba | reverse complement strand
GGCTCTTCCGATCTCGAATGAGGATGAAACAAACTACTCCCTCCGTCCCGGTCAATTGTTATCCTTTCGTTTTGGCACAAAGACCAAGAAATAAGGAAAAGACCAATAACTAAATGACAAGTGAAACAAATTGAATGAGAATGATCAAATTACTCATCAAGTTCATTCTTAAAATAGAAAGGACAACAAATGACTGAAACACCCAAAAATGGAAAAGGACAACAAATGACCGGGACAGAGGGAGTATAATAGAAACTAGAATTAAGAATCTTTCCTAATACGCGATTGTAAACAGTAGGATAAGCTCCGTCCTTCTCACCTAATTGTTTACGTGTTTCTTATATGGAAGTATTACGCGAATCTGTACATTTCTTATTTACCAATTTCAGATGTTGAGAATATGTCGTCTATGGACTAAATAAATGACACCAAGGTTGGAGGCAGACCTTCCCGAAACAAAAGAAAGCAATGCAGCCAAGTCCAGAATAACTAAAGAGCAACCAGATTAGGAAACCCCACTTCTGACCTTCTTCGGGTAACTGCAACAAAACAAAGACATTTTCATACACATCACTTAATCACACACAATCAGACGGTAAAAGAGTAATAGAAACAAACAGAAGTAGTGACTCACGCAGTCCTTAGCTCTAGTGAACCACAAGGTTCCAATGACAGTCCATCCCCATAGAAAAGGATAAAGAAATAGAGAGAGGATTGAGAGCACGGCTACTCTACCACAAAAACGAGCATACCTCTGCTGCCTGCCAAAGTCCCTGAAACGTACAAAATGGGAAACAAAACATTACAAGAACTTCAGGCAGGGGATAAAGAGGTAAAATCCGCTAAAATCACCATGTAATTGCTGACAGATTGAGCCAACTGCATTATCAGACAAAAGGCAATCGTAGGCGAGATTGAAGAGAGGACAAAAAGGGAAAGTTCCATAAATAAGCACGTGACAAAAGGGAATCGTAGGCGAGATTGAAGCGAGGACAAAAGGGGAAAGTTCCATAAATAAGCACGTGACTAAGTAAAATGGGCATGCCTTTTTCAACGCCATTTGATGAATTCGAGGAATGCACTAACGAAATTTCAGAACCGAACAAATTTTCTTGGGAGCTAAAATTAACCTCAGATTTCATGCATGGATGCATATATTTACAGATGCAAACATTGCAGGTTATGTACCCATTTTCAGCACACCTACAATCAGCAGTCCATGAGAATTCTCCAGCATCTCATTCTACGTGTTATGAATCTAATAAAGTTACTATCCAAAATAGCCCCACCTTGACTATCCAAGCGGCAGGCTTCCTTAGTCATTGAGAATTTCTATTTCTAATGGAGCCAAAGATTCAGATTTTTTTTGTTTAAAATTTGATAAAATGAACCACAATCGCTCATTTAAATTTATGTGCTTCTTGTACTGTGCATTTACAATAAAGTTACATGAATCTCAGAAAAAAAATTATGAGTCATCCTGGAGCGATTTGATTGTATTCATCATAAGATAAGGTTGCACAGATTTACCCCGATTTCACTGCCATATGCAAGGGGATTTGAGGCATTAGGGAAGTATTGCTGTTGCCTAGTTTAACATAAGACTTGAGGAGAAAAAGGTGTCAAATTGAACAGATTGAAACTACATTTTTGACATAAGTCGGGGTTCAACAAGTGACGTAATACTCGAGATCATGAAATCTTACATAAATATAAGCGGAGAACCATCCTATAATACGTCCAAAAGGATAATTTTGATTCCAATTATGACAAATAAACTTAATGATAAATGGTAAACCATT
Organism: Silene latifolia subsp. alba; assembly: GCA_001412135.1. Lineage (NCBI taxonomy): Eukaryota > Viridiplantae > Streptophyta > Magnoliopsida > Caryophyllales > Caryophyllaceae > Silene > Silene latifolia. The sequence continues at coordinate 10,740 of LHUT01005681.1, read as the reverse complement.
CATCTTGTTTCAGTATCCCTTTATTTTATCTAATTGTCGGGAAAAGGGGTTTGATCCGTCAAATGTTCTAGATTTCTATCGGACTACAGAAGATAAGTGGAAACATCTCCGCGTATCAGGCTAGAATTTAAGGCAAAGTTTACATGATAGAGTGTGTACTACTCAGTAATCCCTTAAAACACCAACACAAAAAGAACTGCAATAGGTCCCTCCTCGATTATATGCAACTAATTCCCCTTTTAAAACTAAGTTTACCATATTTAATTAAAAAAAATTCCAACATGGCAACTTCAACCTATCAACTATCAAAAATACAACTACCCTATATTGACATATTAAGAACATATACGTGTTTACAAGTTATGCCTATAAGAGGCGCATCTTTGCGCCTCTATGCAACTCGTGCCCCTTTTAAAACAAAGTTTAGCATATTTATTCTGAAAGAAATTCCAACATGGCAACTTCAATATATCAAGTATCATAAATAAAACTATCCTATATTAAGTCCGGAAAGAAAAATGTCAATTCTAGAGACGACAAATGAACTTATTGTTGAAAGGTAAACCATTCAGCTTGTTTGCAATATCCCTTCAAATTATCTAGTTGTCCGGGAAATGGGGTTGGTCCGTCAAATGATCCAGACTTCTATCAGACATTCAGACTACAGAAAATAAGTGGAAATATAATTCTGCATATCAGGCTAAAACTTAGGGCAAAGTCGCGATGATAGAGTGCATGTGTACCGATCAGTGCTCACTTACAGACAGAACAATCTGCCATATTGACATATTCTCAACAGAAACGTGCTAACAAACAGCAAAAAAAAGTGCTTACAATCCCATTCCAGCAGCTAGTCCATTATCCACAAACATCAGAAGCCGAAACAAGAAAACCGCTGTGTAATCAGCCTGTACAATAAAACTAGGTTAATCACATTACTAATACAGAAGCAACCCAGTTGAAATCAAACAACGAGGAGTCGGAAACCCACCACTATCCATATGTGCAAAGGATATGTGCAAAGATGATACCGCTTCCAGTTAACCGCCACTATAATTCTGATATCATTCTTGTCAAGGAACACTAATTCAATGAAGCATTGACCAACACTACATTTTTACAACTTTCTGACATGGATCCAAATATTCAAACAGAATTCAACATTAATTTCATCACAGGATGATACCTTTTGACCAATTTCACAACACAAAATTCAGCCTAAAAACACTCAACAAAGATTAACCAAAAAGATGACAAGATTAAACAAAATTCTAACCTAATTTCAAAACAAAACAAAAATGGTGAAATTCTGCATAAAGATCATGAACAAAGACTAAATTTTGACTCAAACCCACAACACAAAACACACAAATTTCAACAAAAAGGATAAAAATTGGACAAAAAATAATCAAAAAAGATTAAAAAAAAATGTAGCAAAATAAAAGGATACACACTTGTGGCAAGCATTGACAAGAAGAACCCATCATACCTACAAAAAACAAAGAAAACATCAAAATTATTAGAAACCCATCAAAGTAATCAACTCAATAATCAAAGAATAATACATTTTGCTTTTGTCTTATCTATCTTATTTGACCCGTTTAAGTTTAACACGGATAAGTCCGTCTTAAACAAGAATTTGTGATCAAACAAAAGGGTGGTGAAATCAAAAATTACCATTTGAAATCAACCCCTCTGATAGCCATGAAAGCAAGAATTGGGGGAAAGTGTATAAAACCCTAGAATATATAGAAATTGAGAGAAATGTAGAACATTTGAAAGGAATAATAATAAAAAAAAGGGTGTGTGTGAGTAGTAACAGTAGGTAGGTTGGTTGAGTGTGGTGTTGGTATAAACTGAGTCAGAAAATCTGTAAGATTTTGGCCTGTTTTTTTTGCAGGAGATGGGTTGAAAAGTGAAGTCAAGAAAAGATGGAATTTTTGGGAAAGTTGAGAATTTGTGAATAATTAAGGATTTGATATGTGATCAAATATCAATGGGTAGTATTTTGTGAGGTGAAGGTGGTGGTTGTTTATCGGGTGAGTAAAATCGAATATCTGATATGGTTTAAGTGGATATAAAATGAGTTGGAAGCAATTTTTGGCATGAGATTGGATTAAAAAGGGAAATAAAGAAAAGATGGAATTTTGGGAAAGTTGAGTAATTAAGGATTTAAGGAATTATTAATGGTGTGTTTATTTATGTGGATTAATATGTGTTTTGTGAGTTGGAGGTGGTGGTTGTGGTTGTGGTTGTGGTTGTGGTTTACTTGTTGAAGTGAAGAAAGAATGAAGAGGTCAAACATCAGTCATGTTGTGTGATGTAATGTTGCTTGTTTCAATTGCGTGATTTGTAAGCTCTTCTCACTTGTGTTTGTGTGAGTCATGTCTAGTTTATGAAGGATCGTGGTCATGGTTTGACATTTGAGACTTGAGATTTATGTTATGATGTGTATACTCAATTATAGACCTGACAAAATCGACTTTGCTCGAATGTTCTGATTTGAGATCCGCATTCAAGATCTGAGCTTGATCTGTATTCGAATTGACCGGATCTAATATAACGCGACTCAAATGTTTATTGTTGCACATAATACACTGATTATTATCCTTAAATAACTTAATAACAGTTAACTTGAAAATGATTGAACCGAAATAACCCAACTCAACCGGACCCAAACTCTGCAAATCCGAAATTGACTCCGGTCGAACTTGACTAAGTTGACCTGTTTACCAGGTCTACTCAATTACTCATAGCCTCATAGGTCATGGGAGTAGTGTGGCAGCTATCCAGATCTAATTATGGACCAATTGTGGATCAATTGTGTCGGGTCATGTTCAGGTTAAGAATTTGGGTCAAATCACATCTAGTCAGGTCATTTTCAGGTTTATTATCATCAAAAAAATTTATGGATAATGGTCATTTTACAGCAATAACACATTCGAGCCGGGTCATATTGATTCGGGTCAATTCGGTTTACAAGTCATGCTTGAATCCTCAATTCGAGTGTCAGGATTATTCGGGTCAGGTATTGGTTCGGGTCAATTCAATTTACAAGTCATGCTCGGGTCTTCAATTCGGGTGTCAGGATTATTCGGGTCAGGTTATATCGATTTGGGTCAATTCGGTTTACAAGTCATGCTCGGATCCTCAATTCGGGTGTCATCAGGATTATTCGGATCAGGTCCTTCAAACATGGTTAATTTTGTCTGATTTAACCATGAGGTTAAAATTTCCGTCTTTCATTACGTGACGAAGGAAACTTGTTCGTCAGTCGTTCTGTTTCTTTTAGAGCATTCGTAGGTTCTACTGCTATAACGAAGGAGTTACTTACTATTGTCCCAGATTACGCGACAGAAATGTACTCCGTCCGTTCCAGTAATATGTTTACACTTGCTTGATTTTCACCTCACAAAATAAAGAAAGTGTAAACATATCAATAGAATAGAGGGAGTAGTACTTAAAAAAAATTGTCGAGTTTGGAATTCGTAACCAAGAGATATGGTCACTCAAAGTTTGTTCGGTAAAAAAAATTTGACATACAAAAACTTCTAGCCAACGGGATCAAAATACGACAATTTTGTTTTTTTCAAATTTTAGTTCTCGGAAAGATGATCGATTTGAAAAAAAATTATCACTTTCTAAACTAGTAAACACGAGTTATGACCTCAGAGACAACATATACATTTTCCAAAATTTGTATACAAAAATTGAAGTTCATGGGACTTATTATCATTCCTTACGTTAAACTTTTGCACGCTTGAGACGCAAATAAGGATTAAACCACTTAAAGAGGGAGGCCCACAAGCTGACTCCCAGTTGAGGCCACGAAGACGACGGGTCACATGGTTGCATCTTCAAACCTCAATTTTAAGAGATGGTTATGATCGTACGTACTAGCTTCGCATTATATATGTACGTGAGAATAAAATCAATTCATTAAAGATGAAAGCAACCGGTGCTAGGACAAATAAGCTTCACATTATGCCATCTAAACTCTACATAATTTATATAGTACGGTTTCATTTCTTTATTATATGGAGGAATAAAACTAGTCCTCTTATCTTAAATTTGTTATTACGTGAACCAACTTGTGATATCGATATTACTAGTTTCAACTTTCAATTATGATGTACACCTTAAATCACTACACAACTTACTTAATACTGTGACTGATCTCTACCAACNATACCCGAAAATGACCCGACAACAGGTCACCCGAAATTGACCCGAAACCCGAAAGTGACCCGATCCGACCCAACCCGACCCGAAATATGTGGCAGACCCGAAATGACCCGACCCAAACTGACCCGACCCGTACCCGACCCGAGTGACCCGTTTTGCCAGGTCCAATATTGAAAGTATAAATGTAGTTGAAAAAAAAGTATACAATAGATAGTTATCATAGAGATACAAAGTACTTTTTTGGTATAATGCATATAAAATTATAAATATGAAATCCCGAGATAATAACAACCCTATTATCATAATTCATACACCTTGTTGTAGATACTTGATTACTTCTTTCCCTGTGGTGCAACCTGCCAACAACAATTATAATATTGATATAATTAACAAGTAACAAAATAAAGTAAAGATGTTGCTCAATTACATGCAACGTTGATAAATATATCTCTCTCATTTTCAGCTAAAGATGAGAAATTATGTAAAATAAAATAAAACTTCAACATTCACCTAAATCCTTCCCAAAGTTTACAATTGCAAAATCATCACTTAAAATTGTATTTTTGAAAATGGGTATATATAACCTAAACAAACCATTTCATCATGAATTCAAAAATACATGATGCTCACTTTATTCATTTTGATTGACAATATATTTCAAATGTGACAATGATATTTTAAAATAAAATGAATTTAGTTGAATGAAGGAAATAATTTTACTCATATACTGCATTTATGTAGACAAAATATACTCCCTTCGTCTCAGTCAATAATTTACATTGTTTATTTTCCCCTCACAAAATAAAATAAATGTAAATTATTCAATGGAACAAAGAGAGTACAATGTCGAACAACATACCTGCATAATAAGCACCCTCTACACAACCAAAATGCTCAAGACTTGTGTGCTCCCCAGTAAAGTAGACTGGACCAATTGGTGCCTGAAAAACGTTCACCGTGCTCAATCACCGATTAACCATCATAGAAGTATCACATACGGAGTATCATACACTCCATACTACTTGTATATTATATTGAAGAACGTTCACCGTGCTCAATCACCGATTAACCATCATAGAAGTATCACATACGGAGTATCATACACTCCATACTACTTGTATATTATATTCAGTTTTTCTAACGTATGCTCTAATGACACACAATAAGAAACCATAAAAGGAAATATTTTTAATTCAATCATGAAAAATATTGTGAGAAAAACCGATATTTGAAAGTAAGGATGTGAATTTTCACCGGTTTAAACCTACAGGAATCGACTTAAGGACAATGAGAGTAGTTCATCATGTTAGGTGTTGTACAACTTACTTGAAGTTGTGCATGTTGTTGTGTAGTATAGTTAGGAGGCCAATTAGAGAATGCACCCTTGTAAAACTTATTAGAATTCCATCTTGAAACTAAAATGTCCTCTGCTTCTGGGACACCGTCACCATATATTTTTCTAAGAACCTCCATGGCTTCGATTTTCGTTGCCTCATCGGATTGTTGCTCTATTCTCATTGATTCTTCACCCGATGTCATCACCATCAAAATGTTTGATTCGGGCATCTCGTTCTCGTAATGCTGCCAATTCGACCATACAAATAAGAAACGTAAACATATATACTATAGTCCGTAATTAAAAAAAAATGTACTGTAGCGAGTAAAATATTTATTAATATACCTTCCAAATTGGATAATATCCGCGTCTTTCATGAGCATAAAGAAAGAACTCGGTACCAGGACCGGTAGGCCAAAATGCGTAAGGAAATTTTAGGAATATCTTGGTAAACGATGCGATGCTAAATTCGCATATTGCTCGCCTTTTCCATCCCTATTTCACACATATATAATTCAAATAAGTTTATGGTGATATTAATTTGATAATTATTTATTAGAGTTTAATAAAACAATTTGTAAACTTAAGATTAAATTTGAAATTTACCGGTAATTCAGGGTTGAATTTAATTAAGTTGTTTTGTAATACGCCTAGGCTAACCGAAACTATACAAACTTTTGCCTCGTATATTAATTCATCTTCCGTCTTAATTATCACCCCATTGTCTGTGTAATATATTCCGCTCACTACCTGAAAACATATATTCATATGAGTAAGTTTTCTAAAAGACTGTATGTTGATAAATTTATTAACAAGTTATTTATTAAGATTCGTTACCTGATTAAGTTTGACTCTGTTGTCATAAACAACTTCATTAGTATAAGTCAAGAATTGTTTTCCAAAAAGATGAACTAAACTCTCAAAACCTCTAGGATCAACAATAAAGTTTTGAGCATCTCCAAAATCATCGAACTCGCGTCGAGGTAGCGTGTGCTTCAAGCTAGTAGCTTCAGGAGGCTCCCCATCCTCATAGTCATAATAGTAGTAGTCAATCAACTTTTCCAATGGATTTGTGGGCATCCTACAAGATTTACATAATTTCATTTAACAAAAATATTTAACGTAAATGATTATAGTGATATAATGAATATGAGAAATAAGGTAAACAATACAGAAACAATCGTTACAACTTACAACCAACGAAGCTAAACATAAGACAAGGTTACTAATGACATTTGATTGTTAATCTCAGACACGAGTACACGACATTTAGTCAAATGAAGACAATATAAATAAAATAGAGAGTACCATTTATACAGACGTTGCATATCAAGAATAGACATGTCCTCTTGATTAGTTTCCTGGTTGGTTTCTGATAACTTCGCACCGAGTTCTTGTACTATTAATGCCTTGCCCATTGCCATCTCTACTTCATTTTCCTCGTATAATCCACCCCTAGTTAATCATTAATGAACTATTTACGCTTCTAATTTTGTGAATTAGAATTCATTATTCATGTGATTATATTTTTTTACTATTAAGTTCTTATAATAAAATTACTATTACGGAGTACAAAGTACTTAGTATTCAAGGGAAAAAAAAATATTATTGTTGGCTTGTTGCGTCCGTTTTGGTCAAAAATTTACACTTATTTTATTTTCTCCTTACAAAATAAAATAAATATAAATTATTCACGAGGGAATAATTCAACAAATTAAAAGGCCAGACAACCAATTGAAGTCCCATTATTTTATTATGGTCCTAGTTATACGTACTACGTACTATTTATTGGTGTCGACGTGAAATGCTCTATTTTTTTTGGGTGCATAACATGGAATGCTCTTCACATCTTCTACATACCGATCAATCAATATGGTCATATATGGAATAACATAGAATTAACATACATATCTCATTTAAGCCAAACATGGCATTATTATCACCACGACGACAACAACAACCCAAGATAGAACGTAATTTAGTAAAATAACTCGACTTTCTTTTTTGAATGATGAGGGAACTCGCAACGCTATTTTTGGTGCTCAATTCCGAAATATACGTGATAACTTGTAAACCACAATAAAGCCTGAAGTCATACTATAACCCAACAAGATTACTCTTGATGGAAATTAAACCTGAGACTAAGACCATGTGACCTAATTAAATTTTAATCACTAAACTCTAACGTAACCCCTGTAGGCAAAATGAAATGACGAGACTTTGTTCACAAATATGATGAATACAAGCTCAAACTCTAGAAATATATATAGTCTAAAGTCATATAACCTAACAAGCAAGATTACTCTTGATGAAAATTAAATCTAAGGCTACGACTCTGCATGTGACCTAAGTTTTAATAACTAAACTCTAACTTGCAGGCAAAATGAAATGACTCGACTCATATATGTTCACAAATATGATGAATACTAGTAATAAGTAATTAAAGGGAATTAAAAATGTTAAAATGGGATATGATTATGTACTCTTGTTTATAAACATGTGAAGCAACATGAGAGTAATCTGATAAAATGGTATTCAATTTAATTTTGTTTGCAGCTTCAAGGAGAGGACTACTGCAATGGGAACCTTCACCAGCATGTAACCAATTTGCTCCCAATTCAACTACTTGTCCACCAAAATTAACTTTCTTCATTCTACCACCAATTCTTGATGTGCCTTCTAAAATTAATATTTCCCTAATGCCATTATCATTAAGTGTTTTTGCAGCCGAAATACCTATTATAAATATGAGCGGTATAATATAAATCAGTTCAATTCAAATTATGAATTTTATGCGTTTGTTTAATATATTATATATGTGAGTTATATTTTAATCAAATGTATGAAATGTATTACCTGAGATACCCGCTCCAATGACGATGACGGAAACAGGCTTCGAAATGGAATCCATGTAGTTATGTAAGATATATGAGAGTGACGTTCGTTTGATCAGTGTGTGAAGAAAATAGTACTTCACTAGGTTGGTGTATATATGCATTTTTGAACACTTATTTATGATGCTCTATGACCTAAAAAATACTCCTTTTAATAAAATGAATCTACCTCAATTAGATGCATTCATATCTAAAATTGGTAGATTAAGACAATTTCATATTACTATGAATTTCAAGTATTAACAAATAATGCATTATCCCTACTAAGATAAATAGATAATATGTTTAAAAGGAAAATAATTTAAAAATATATAACATTTTTTCTAGGGTGCTGATTTTCGCAGTACACATTTTACTCAACACAGTACACTTTTGACGAAATTACCCCTCCCATTTCCAACTCAAATGATTATGTGTGTACTGTGCAAAGAAAAAGAGGAAAAGAAGGAAAAAAGTACGACATTCTCCACATCCTCCCAAACCACCCAACTGACTCCTCCGGCAACCGCATCGCCGGCCTCCGGCGATCCACCATCATCTCTCACCCGAGCACCGGTCATCCCCTTATAGCACCGGCGACCCACCATCGTCACTCGCTCGGTGAATCTGCCATCGCTCCTCCTTCCTCTCTGGCTCTCCATGCACACACAAGTATACTGCCATCACAATCCGACACCTACCGTCGTCAACACCATGCGCTGCCTTTCCCCTGCCGTCCTCCACCAACACCCCCACCCCGCCGTTAACAAACAACCGATATCTCACATTAAAAAAACACAAAAGCTTTAGCAAAGAAAAAAAAATCCTTACAAAACATAAAGACAATATTAATTGCAATTAACGAATCAAATAATGTGTTATAGTTTCAAATTATCGTCCTTAGTAGTGTGTATTGGGATTGAAACAAATAAAGGTGTTGATTTAATTAATTTTAGATGTTTTAGGGTTAATCGTTGAGAGAGAATGAGGTGTAGAGTGTTTTTAATTAAAGGGTATGTAAATGGAAACAAATGCGCAAAAAGTACTGTATTGAGTAAAATATGTACTGCGAAAATAAATTACGTTTTTCTATTACACCTTTATTGTCCTCTTCTCTTTTTAATGTTTATTCTAAATTAATTGTTCTTTTTCTAAATGTGATTAGTATTTACACCATAAATGACTTATCAATTTCATTTTCTATCACCTTTTCTTAAATCTATCCAAAATAAAAAAACAACACAATATAAATGGAATAAATAGAGTACTAATAGTCAAATACTAAATTAATATTACAAATTTATTCAATAGCAATGAACTAAGATTGTCTCATATTATGAGACAACTCATTAATGACAAGTCGCCATTGAAAACCTTAACCCGTTACCCCTAACTTCATACCGTAATTATTGTGTACGATTGTTATATGGTGCAACAAGTAAAACAACAAAAACATTTTTTTACAAATTATAATAAAAAATTTTACCAGAAAAAACACAAATAATAATAAACAAAAAGGTAAATATATAAATGGATCGAGGGACTACTCGGTTCATACGCAATTTGAGTCATCTCTATTTCTTTCTTTCCATTTCCTCTTTAACACACTCATATTATATTATACACCCTCCTATTCCAGATAACCGTCCCATCATGTCCATTTCCGTCTATTCACAATAACTGTCCCATTGTCCGTTTTGTGTGGTCTAAACTCACTTTCTTAATTCTTATACCATCTTCACAATGGGACGGTTATCTGAAATAGGAGGGAGTATATCTCATTTTCATTTGCACAAAAAAAAATATATCCCATTTTTATTCATTTACCTCTTTCTAGTTTCTACCCAAGTATATTTACAACTACCCGATCCATCCAAAAATAATTTTGAACCATTAAAAATAATGAATCTCCATTTTTTTAGAAAATGGAGAAGATCCATACTCATTCACGCTAGTCTGACTTTTTGGGCTCACAATTCGGGTCGAATCATATTGGCTAGTTGTAGTTAGGGGTGGGCACCGGTCCAAAACCGGATCGGAACCGGTTTGGTCCGGAACCGAAATTGACAAAAATCATGGACCGGGACCGGACCGGATTACAAAAATTCCGGACCGGGACCGGACCGGACCGGTTGGACCGGAATTACCCACTTTTTTAAATTCCGGTCCAAAAATTCCGGTCCATTGGACCGGATCGGACCGGTTGGACCGGAATAAAAATACAATTTTAAGAAAAAAAATGCAAATAACAATAATTCCGGGCATTCCGGTCCAAACCGGTCCGGACCGGAAAATACCGGTCCCGGACCGGACCGGACCGGAAACCGGAATCTTGGAAAATGGTGG
>LHUT01005680.1:0-12484 GCA_001412135.1 Silene latifolia subsp. alba | reverse complement strand
TTAAGTCATATCCCAAGTCACTCAATTCTAATCATATTTGCAATTCAAACTCGTGCATCTTTCCAAAGTAAAACCGTAGCCCTCAAACAATCCATTTGAGTGTTCAAATTAAGTCCTTAAAGTTTCTGTCCAAAACCTTGTTATTTATGTTCATTTTAATCACTTTAAACCACAATCAAACAGTCCGTTAAACTGTTAAAAATTGAGTCTTATTGTCCAAAAATCGAGTCTTGAGTGTTTTACTTCAAAAAGAGCAAGTCAAACGCCGGAAAGTTGATTTTTTTTCAACGGAAGTGGATTTTTGGCAGTATTACGCAAAATGAAGAAATGAAAGGTAGTAGAAAGACAAAAATAAAATAAAAAATAGTTATTCACAAATAACCCTAAAAAAAAAGTAATTTTTGTCGTAAGGTAATCAACCGTTTGGTTACTTTGCAAGCAAGTATTTCCTTTGTTAACAATTACTATATCAACTATCAAGTAACGTTTTCCGTCAAAAAGCCAAACTTTCTTCTTGGCTTGATAGAAAACATGATTTTCCTCCTTTAAGATCTACAATTAACACACTTTACATTAGTTTTAACACTACCCTCTTCATTTGATCTCCTTAACTGTAATCGTCAACCACTCTTTTCCCAACGTTAATGATCCTTTCTAGTTTCTACCGCCCCATTAACTTCGAAAATCGTCATCATTACTCATCAACGTATGTGCCATTGTCACGAGGCAAAGGTAGAGTTGAGGGAGAATAAAAGTGATAGGAGATGGAAGAGGTTGGCGAGGAGAACGGGAATGGGAGTTAATTAGATATGGAGTGGCAAACCGAGAAGATATAAAGTGATTAAGATGAGGGTGGAGATAGGTGATTAAGGTGAGGGAGAAGACAAAGTTGTTACTCGGTAGCTTTGGACGAAAAAAAAAAAAAATATTAGGTACCTTGTAGCAAGATGGTGTGAAAATGGGATACAAAGCTCAAATAACATTGAACTCCGTATATGCAAGTAATGGACTCATTACTCACACCATGTTTATATACACCTTATTAGGGAGTATATTATATGTTGTAACTTGTACGCCCTTGTAAGCATACGACAACCTTACACAAGAAATTTTCAAAAGAATGTACTACTATGGAAGATCGAATTTTTAGATAGATTATAGACATAATTAATAGGCCATTGGTAAAAAAACTAAATACAGTTTCTTCACCAGAGCTTATATAGACATAATAAGCCATTGGTAAAACAACTAAATATAATTTCTTCACCAATCTGTCAAGTACAACGACTGGCAAAAATCCAAATACCTAATCTGACAAAATCTAGACACTGGTTATTGTAACTACTGCAGCATGTACCTACGCCTACAAAATCCACCAAGAAATTGTGGTAATGAAATCGCTCATGCCACACGGTATCATGCTGCAGTGTCCAATTTCGGGGAGATAATAAGCCAGACAAGAGGAGGGGCGATCCACAACGCCAAGTAGCCTAACTAACAAGATCCTATATTCCTATTATATAAGTTCGTGAGCTGCATCTCCACCCTATGCCCACCCTACGTTGCAAAAGACTGTACAAAGAAAAGGAGATCACCTATCTGAGGCTGCTTATATTCAAGCATGCATATAATTACAGGAAGCACCCTTCTTGCAATGCCCACTTTCATGGAATTTGCACACACCTACTACTCCGCTATATGATGACTGCCTGTTCTTCATAGTTCCCCTTGAATTATGATTCTGGTAACCTCCCTGACCTGGTGTGCTCCTTTGTGGGCTCACCTGACTGCGGTTAGTGCTTCCACCTGCCCCTGACCAACCCATGGTTGTGGTCCTACCGGGGGTAGACGTGGAGCCTGCTTGTTGCCTAATATCAGCTCCTGTGGGTGGTCCGACCCATACCATATTTGGATTGTGGTCAATTCCCTGCGCGGATGTGTTCCATGGTGGGGCCACCCCACCAGGGTTAGTGCTTCCACCTGACTGACTGGGCCCCACTCCTGAACAACCCATGGTTGGGGTCCCACCAGGCATAGCTGCTCTTGTTGGTGGGCCGGCCCATACCATGTTTGGAGTCCCTAATTGCTGTTGTTGACCACCCCATGTCAAGTTGGTCGAAGCAGATCCCCATGCATTTTGAGCGGGCACACCTGCATGTCCAGCACTATTAGATGGAGTTTGATTACTTACGGAAGGAGCTGTCAACTGACCATAACTGACTTGTGAAGCCACAGTGTTCGGATTGTTTGGTACCATGCTGGCTTTCATAATTTCCGGTCTTGCCACATGAGCAACTGACTGGTTATGGGCATAGACAGAAGGATTTTGCTCGGTGTCAGGCTGTGTGACAATTGATAAGCTTTGTCCTGAATTTGATTGGCTCATCAAGGAATTAGCCGCAGTCAATGGAGGATGGAAACCAGTCCCAGAACTGTGGGAGTTTACTGAGGTTTTAGACGACTCATTCTTTATCGATGACGCAACAGTTACAATTGGTCCTACGGAAGGCACTTCCTCGTCAAACTTTCCTGTCAAAATGTTGGTTAGAAGGCTAGAATCACTTTCACTTTGTGAGATCTTCCATACTCTCAATTCAGGTGGAAAATACCCGGCGTCACTCCATTTACGAAGCTGAGTTATGGAGAAGGGCCCTTGAACCTTTCCAGTCGGATCTCGGTAATGCCACATTTTTTCGGTCTCATTGACTTTTGAATCTTTTTGACCTGCCACACTAGATATACGAGGAGGTTCCAACATAGTAGCAACAGGCAGATCAGATCGTATCCCAGAATGATCAGTTCGTATCCTCGACTCAGAAGTCAACCTTGGCTTTTCCGAACTGTTTGACATAGGTGTTCCCTTGTCTACCCCATTACTCAAAGTATGTTCACGAGTTAGAGAAGTGAAAGACGAGTCTTCCCTTCGCACTTGAAAAACCTTGCCTAGCGAAGTGCTGTTTGGTTCTGGTTTATTGTTTGGAGATCTTGCGTTAGCACTCCACGAATCACTAGAAGCATGTGATGACAGATAGTCCCTACCCTTTCTTTTGAATCCAGTTTCTCTTTGCTTTGTATCACTAACTGCATGAAAAGAGACGGATGATTTATATATTTAGCATTCTAATATATTTATTTTGGAAAGAACCAATTTCATATATAATGGTGATTGCAGAAGTCTTGTTTATAGCTCGTAGACAAAGAACAAACCTTGTCTAGGACTGTCCATTTCATCTTCAGATTCGCTACTTGAATCCATTTCCAAATCTGCATGTACTTTCGGAATTTCAGCTAACCTTCGCTGGCGTTCTTCAGGTGTTTTGAAAAGCTGCAATTTTTCTACACATTCTCTGAGTGTATACCCAAGTTAAGAATTATATTTTGTACTCAAGAGAAAAATCAGAGCAAATGGTAAACCACTCAACTATACTTTTTCCTTTAATTTGGTTAAATATGGAGACATGGAGTGATAATTTTACTCCCTCCATTTCATCGAATAAGCCTCATTTGACTTTTTATCGAGATGAAAAAAGTCAACGAGTTTACTCGTTGGACTACCGAGTATTGGAGGACTAACGGTACCCATATTCATACTACAATTCTCTGTCTAAACGGCTAAACCAAGTTGCTTCATTACATACTAGGTCCCATCAAGCCCTAACAAGACCACCCACTACAACCAATAAATTCCAAGGCCATATCTTATTTCAACAGCGTAAGTTACATTCCTTTGAAAAATCTTCTAACGCCGGTACCAGAAAACTACTATGGTATAAAATTTAAGAATGCAATTTTAAATGCACACAAGAAAAGTGAAAAAAATTACCGTTATTTCGAGTTAAGTTTACAAGGTAGATTTTTTCTGACTATAGGATCTACACACAATAGAACACTAGAATATACCTGACAGTGTGCAACGCGAAGAATGAATGCCATTCAACTCTAAAAAAGTATACCCATAGAGACCCAACATAGCAAAACAACTTTCACAGCAGAAAAAAAATGTGCAAATCAGACATTATCATCTTTGGTCGATGACAAAAGGATATTCCTTTTTACGCCCTTTCTCACTAGCTCGATCACGAAGATGAGTAAGCCTCACTATTTCTGCTTCAAGCCACTGAAAAAGACATTAAAAGCTACCGGTAAGCTCAAGGAAATGAAACCCTAGGAGAAAGAGGCACATGAAGAGAAAGCCAGAAAACAGCCAACAGATAAATGGATCCCATGATGGCCAACAGATTAACAAATTGCATAACTACGATTGTTGGGGGGGGGGGGGNNGGGGGGGGGGGGGGGGGGGCTGGGAGATGGGGAAGTAGAAGAATGGAAGGGAGACTCAGGCATATCGATTAGGAACAATGCATCATAAGTATAAAGCGGAAACAAGAATGACTGAACTCAAATCCCTTGAGTAACTTTTATGGAACAAAATACATGACGAAAGAACTCTAATCTTGAAGCCACACATCCAATTTTCTTGCTAGTTCAGGAGCAACGTATAAACATGGTTTTCCTATAGCAAAAAGCTACTTGGAGGACATCGTGAATGATGAAACAGCATTTCCCTTTACCCTCTTTCGACAATTAGGAAGCAACTAAAGCACTGAAAAAGCATCGAGCTCACAGCTAGTTGTTCATTTGAAAATTGGTAATAAGTCAACAACACAGTTACAGAGGCACGGCACCCCAAAGCAAATTCTTTATATACTAAAATCAACTGAGGGGGAAAAATCTTACATCAACTACTCTAGCTTCCTGAAGTTCCCTGGCTTTTTTCTCAATATCACCCTGTAAGAGCACATTCATCTCAGCCTCATATATAGTCAATGCAGATGAGCTCTCGACTTGATAACAATTTCCTTACCACAGTCATCCGTTTGATAAGTCCACATTTGACACTCTGACGTAGTCGCTTACATTCCTCCTACATGAGAGCAAGATAGAATTTTCACTGTAATCAAGTTACATTCCCAACCAACTTACTCCATATTCATAACAGAATACAGCCATTTAAATTTCAGGAATAATATACAAATATTCATTTCATGAATGTACAGCCACAGCCACATCAAGACAATTTCAGATGGCATACATCGTAAGCCTACATCGGGAGATTGATAGACCCCTGTCACCTAGCTCAGTATTCCGAAGAAGTGAGATCGTTCAGTGAGAATTATTCTATCTGTAGTTAGAGAAAACAAAATAGCTTTTTGCATGTCCACAAAAGCACATTGGTCAAACTGAAAACTACTAGTTAAATTAACATGTTCATTTTTTTGTTGACAATTTTCACTGTGAAAACAAGTGCAGATGCAAGTTTGACTTGGTTGAATTTTTAAGAAGCGGAACAGCAGTTTACACAGACCCTGTCGTGTTTAATATTACAGTCGGTCTCTCTTAAGATACACATATCCGTCTTAAGTTAAAACGGGTCAAAGAGCACCCTACTTGGACAGATGGGACAAGCTTTTTGCTAGTTTCTAGACATTCTGGTTTTGTCTCATGTATCCTATTTAACCCGTTTTAAGTTTAAGACGGATATGCCCGTCTTAAACAAGAATTTGTGAAAAATTATTTTACTATCGGAAAAAGGGTAAATTACAAATACACAGGTTCCAGAGAGGGTTGATCAAGTGGAAATGTTGAATTTGTTAATCCTCCTCTACATTTTAAGGAAATGTTCCACAATAGGGCAGGAGGCAGACATCATTGCCCTTGTCATGTTTTTCACATGCAGGATAATGGCTAGTTTTTTCCATTGTTCAGAAATAAAGAAAGAAGATTAACTGAAAATCAGAAAAATGCTTTTTAATTATGACCTCAGAAAAATCTTGATTGGAAACTAAATCCATTGATATGGTCTCCATCTTGTCCAAGTTCAAGATCTGTAGCATCACTTTTGTTGTCCTTTTCCCCACTTTATAAAATTCAGCTGCTTTGCTCGTACCTAGTCAGAAACAATCTCAAATACTTTATACTGATGAACGGATATATATTTTAAAACAAGAATCATCCTCATGAAATGTAGTACTCTATACCAATTATCTGCACAAGCCTGTAATTGTCCTGATTCCGCCCGCTGCAGGGAATTCTTATTCGGACAAAAGACCCAACAACTTTGTCATGGAATATTTCGGGTTTTTTCAGAAGTGCTTCCACTAAATTACGGTGTAGGAAAATTAAGTTAATGTTATGCATATCAATAGCAGCATTGTCATCAAGGATTGACTGAGGCCTCCTTTCTTCTCCTCTTTTATGTTGTTTTCGCCCCCTTCTTTTTCTACCGCCCTGTAGTGAATCAGTGTCATCACTAGCATCCAGTTGCTCCATTTCTGTTTCAGCACTTCCTTGATTATCAGCAATATCCTTTAAAAATAAGTGTGATTCAAGCAGCTTCAACATCTCAAAATGGCCAACTTGTGACTTGCCAAAGATCTTCTGCAGCGTAGAATCACATATAATTTTGCTCTTATGGCGTGGATCGCGGAGTTTATTTCTTTTAATATATTTTAGTAATAGACCCTGTACATCAAACTGATTTAAGACAGATTGGTTGCCATTTCTCATGTGCTTGACAAACTCCAATAGTTCCTTTGATGCCCACTCGGCATTGCCTTCAGCACAATCATCAGCAGCTACATAATTTCCACCTTTAGAGCGGGACTTTGACAGCGTTCTTCCTTTTTTACCCCTCCTACTATTACTATCTGGGGAAGAATGATCTGAATCTGAATTTACATTATTGGTCTGAGATTTTATCCTCCTCCTAGACTTTCTTTTCCCAGATCTTGCATCATTCTCCGAAGAGCCTTCAGTATCATAATCTACAGATACAGAATTTCTCTTTGAATCCTTCTGTTTTGAGTCACTCAATTCTAAATGACCAAGGGAACTCTCAGAATCACCTCCTGCATCAATATTGCCTTCATGTTTCTTAATTGATGTCTGCCTCCTGCCAGAATCTTTCGATGGATGTTTTGCCTGTGATAGCTCATCAGAAGTAATGCATAACTTCTCCTTTTGTTCTAACCAGTAATCCTTGAACAGATACTCCCAGCTGCTTGTATCACTAAAAATATCCTGGCCCTGTAACAAGATTAACAAAGAGTGAGTTCAAATAAAAATAATCAAGGCCTTCATTTGTCAAATTTTGTCATTGCTTTAGAAAAAGATGCAGATACAATTTTCAACTGCTATTCCGTTTGATCCAAAATACTTGGATCATTTTTGAGATTTACATGTATATTAAGTTCATTTAACTCTCATGCGAGTAACTACGCGTATGTCTTTTTTTTGGTAGTATTAAATAACTTGCAATTAGATACCCTTTCCATTAGTTGTTTAAAAGATAAATGCTTTCAAGGATAAATAAAGGGTATAAAGATAGGGGTCTTGACTCTTGAGAGCACAGAGAAATACAACGACAGGTATTTTGGAGCAAAAAAACATTTCTTGTAATTTATCTCAAGCTTCTTTGCCAACAACTTCCGCTTTCAATGTCAAGATACACCAAGAGAAATAAATGCGCAGCATCAGGAGAGGAGTCACACATACTCCATATGTTTGTAGAATTAAAATAGTTGTCCAAAACTAGTAACCTCCAAATCACCATTATGATGCGGCTACTGAATTATAGATCAATGTTAACCTCACCAATGTTAGGTGGTATCAGCAAAATGAAGACCATAACCAAAGCTGATGCACAACCAGCAAAGGAGAGGCTGCTGTTTCTGATGAGGTGGACCGGATGGAATGGATGACTGGATAATATTGAAGAGAAGAAGAAGAAGAAGGCTTGAAGCTAAGAATATTTCTTGAACATTTACACTTAAAGCAAGAAACAGAAGGGTGTTTCTAGTGTAAAACTGAGGAATCTATGGAAGTTAATTTACAGGTATGTCAACACTCCGAAAAATGAGGTTCTGTACAAAATATCCGTATAATTGAAACAAAAATAGAGCCTGTTCAGTGCTTCATGAGAGAACATCTGCCGTATTGGATATGCAGAAAATTATTCTTTTCGTAAAGGTGCAAGCCGTGCCTAGTGAATATTCTGCTAATGTAAGATCTATGACAGGTAAACATAAGCAAACTTAGCCCTAGGTAAATAGAGAAGACAAAACAATCAATTTTCTATCGAGAATGGGAGTATATTAATCAATTTTTTATTTTGAGTGAAAAAAGAAAACTCCGCTTTCAACCACGGGTGACACCCATAGTTTCATGCAAAACTTCCCAGTATTTTTTTGAGCATCATTTACATACTCTTTATATGGAAAATGCATCATTGTTCATAATTAAAGCAGCAGTAAAAATCATATCGAATCAGAAGGATAGTTGTATCAATAGGCAGAGATCGCAGTAAGTCAGAAGAGCAAAAGAAGAAAACAACCGCACACATGAACTTAAAAAACGTCAAATTGAACATGTACCGTTTCATTGTGTTCACAATTTTCAATTGCCATTATAATTTTCATGCATGACTCACAAAATCCTTTGTTTCTTCTAATTGAAAACATAGAACTGATAGCAGCATCTTTACTGCAAGTTCTGCAAAGAGAGAACTGACAGGTATAACACATAAAATAAGCATTCTTCCCACATTGATTGCAGAGATGCCAACCTGAAAATGAAGAAGCAAAAAAAGAAATCAATCCTTGTTGTCAACGTTAGAAGGTGTAAATGCTTAATAGAGATAATCATGGTGACAAGTAAAGAAACAAGAAGTACTTCAGAATCAAACTGTTCAGAGCTAGAGCAGCTAAATAAAATTCCGCTAAGCAAAACCAATTACTTCGTATTAAAGTATCTTAAATGATCTTTATACACTGAAATAAAGCCAACAAAGATATAGATTCGATTATCTAAGTACTTTTACAACTTGAACACATTTTCTTTGTTTAACAGCTTCACTAATCATTTACTCCATATCAGTATTTCTAGTTAAATGAGGAAAATGCAACTAATTTTCTAAGTGATGAGATCAGTTCCATGACTAATTCACATTAATTACATGTCTACTTATCCAATGACCGGAGACAACAACACGCATCCGTCATGACCTGGAAGTTTTAATTCCATAAATACCGGAAGTTAGCAGTTATTAGCTGATCAACAAATCGGGAAATCAAATCATGACTACTAATGCAACCTGAATCAATGAACATGCTAGATTACTAGGACAATGTTACGAAAAACTCCATCTAGTAAGCGTTGGATTCGAACCCACTTCAGGCACATTCACATAATGCCTCACACCCAACTGCTAACACAGTTACACTTTTCAGTATGCATGCTCCAAAGTCCGAACAATAAAGAAGACTATCTAATCACATATCCACCCTAAATCAGAGATAATACCAAGTTAACCGGCAATTAAAAAAAAAACACGATACAGCAAGCTACAATGTCGATATAAGCGGAAAAATGCAAGCATACCACATGTCCAGTGGTCATTGGTATTGAAAAACTCCTCATCATGATCAATACAAGAAGGATGATATGCCTTAGGGCAGCCTCTGGAATGTCAACATATAAATTTAAAATGAATTAGCATATTACTACGCAAACATAAAGTACTAATTTCAGTGTCAACAAAACAAGTCCTTAAATCACTACCCAAAATCTATCTTTATCTTCGTACTCAAAATGATTCTTAATGTTCCGAAAATATTGTTACTTAAGGTAATTTATCCCAGAGTCACAAAAACACTCCATAGTAACGCAGAAACCGCTCATTTCAACAAGTCATTGGTCTCGACTCTCGAGATAAGACCGAAATTGAGGACGGGGATAGAGTCAGTGTAATGCAGCAATACCTGCGATCACATAAAACAAGATCCCCACCATCAAGGCAAATGAAACAAACATCCTCCCCTACAACCGCAGTCACAGCCTTCGCATTCCGCCCACGCTTCCTCTTCCCACCACTACATTCCTCACTGTCCTTCGTCTCCGTTTCCAGGTCCATTTCAATGTCAGTAATTGGTATTTCCTCCTTAACCATGGATTCATCGTCTTTCGTCACACTAACAGTAGTTGAATTGTCCATTTCCATCCCTTCCTCCTCGATTTCCACCTCATCTTCGTCATTTTTTCGACATTTTTGCTCACTAACATTCGCATTTTCGCCATTTTTTTCCTCTTTGAGAACCACAACCTTGTCTTTCTCAATAACATCCTCATTTCGTACATGCATTTCCTGATTAACATTCGCATTTTCGACATTTACGTCATCATCACTTTCTTCTTTCAGTTTATCGACATTTTCGACTTCGTTTTCGCAACATACAATCTCAATTCCGGCATCGCCATCCGAAAAATCACCACTTACCTCCACAACTGACACATCCGTCTCACTTCTCGGTTTCGATTCGTTGCCGCCATTTTCGACCAATTTATCGCGAAATTCAACTTCCAGGGCTTCATCGGCGACATTTTCAGCGTCCTCCATTGATGAAGAATCACCTGAAAGATTAAGGAAATAAAAATGGAGAGAAATTGGGGATTATTATTATCTAAAATGAAAAACCCTAGAATTATACAAGTTTTTTCGTTGATGTCGTTTCGTTATCGCTCCCCGAAGTGAGGGACATGCTCGTTTTTAGCCTTCTGTTACACCATTTGATTTTTTTCTCTCTTTTTGAATAGTCAAGTGGTTAGTCTCTCAAGCATTTGATTGAGCACCATCAAATCCTCATATTAATTTTCGCGGTTGCTCATTTATGGACGAATTTTACTCTTTTATGTACTTTTTTTTTTCATTATGTTTTCGTAATATGCCCTTTGCCGAATTCTCTAACTCTCCGATTCTCTCCCTCAGAAAATTAATCAAATCTACAAAATTAATTAAATCCGTCAAATTACACAATTATGGATGTTAATTCTTGTATCGATCAATCATAATTCTGATTCTAAATTTTATTAATTGTATTATATCAAATTAAGGAATTAATTTACACTAATTAAATTATGGTTTGTTTAAACCGTCGCCGACGTTGAGCTGAGGAATGGCGGCCGTCGCGCAACGTCCGCTGTTTGTTGTGGCAGTGAGTCAGTGACGCTAATGGTGGCAGGGTAGAGGGTAGAGAGGGGCGTCCCTTTTTGGTTTGCAGTCGCCGGCGTTGGGGGTGAAGAGAGACGATAACCGATGTTGGATTGAGGTGTGGTGTGTGGCCTGCTAGTAGTGGTGTCGTGGTTGCTGCCTGATGGTGGTGGCATTGGATTGACGTAGTACATAAACTACGCCGCTCCTTCTGTTCATGTTTCAGTTTTTTATTTTTCTTTTTTTTTTTTAAAAAAAAAAAGAGTAAAATGGTCATTTTCGTCCATAAAAGAGTAAAACCCGTCCATGAATGAGCACCACCCCTTAATTTTTGCCGCTAATTTTCGTAGTACACTCTTTACTCGTTATAATTTTACTCATTATAATATTTTTTTCACTCTTATTTTCCATTTGTTATCTGCGCTTACAAAACATATCAAACTTTTTCTCTCTATTGTTATCCCCCATCCATTTCAAAATAAGCAAAATTTTCAATTATGAAGAGTATTAAATTTGTTAATGGCATTATACTGATCAACTTAAAGTTTTAATTTCTAATTAATATTTTAAAATTAAATTAGCTTTTGTATTAAAATTAATTTGGGGATTTGTGTTGTTTGGTGGTAGTGACATGGTGGAGGGATTGGTGATCGACTGGTGGGTTATGGTTGTTTGGAACGTCGCCGGAGAGAGAGGCAGTAGTAAGAGGAAGGTCGACGGCCGGCGAGAGGGAGGGTGGTCGTCGTGGAGAGGGAGGTTGAAAAGAGGGGGGTGAGGAGGAGAAGGAGAAGAGGACAAGGGGCGGGGGAGGGGGGGATTGTGATCGGTCGCCGACGATAGACTGGTTGCCCGGTGGGCGGTAGCCGACGGTGGACAGGGCATGGGTGTGATGGTGGTGGTGGAAGGAAATGAGGGGGAGGGAGAGGGTGATGGTAATGTACATGTTTTACAAGTTTTTTTTTTTTCCATCAGTGTAGTACAAATAGGGAAACAAATGAGAATGGTAAAACGGTCAAAAGCATACCGTACTGAATAAAATGCGTACTACGAAAATCATAAAAAAAATTCTTAAATTGGGGAATAAAGGCCCGTTCTTACATAGGTGATAATAAGATTTAGCTCAAGTAGTAAGAACTTACTTTAATCGTGAACCTGGGGGTTCAATTTTTATCCCAACAAATGACAATAACAGAGGCAGCAACATAATTCTCTAAATCATACTTGATGGGGCATATTCTGCACCGCTGACCAAGTCAACACACTGAGCAAGGTCAAAGATATCCACAGCAAGTCAACGACTTAGACAGCCCAGCCGATGCATCCCATCGGCCTGCCACCTGAGTCTCGGCCTGACAACTTGCCAGCCGGGACGCATATCCGCGTACTCACATCCAAGGCCCTCGGCCGGCCTGCCATAGGTCCATCGGCCGAGGGTAGAAC
>LHUT01005675.1:8344-20415 GCA_001412135.1 Silene latifolia subsp. alba | reverse complement strand
TTAAATAGAGGGTTACCTTATAAAATTCGAAAAAACTAAGGATTACCTTGTAAAAAATCCCATAAAATAATAATATAAATGAAATCCTAGATTTTAAGGTGACGAAAATAAGTCCCATTTTTGTCCACAAAAACCCATTTCTCACAATCGTGGCAATTCTTCTTTCCTCTCAAAATCTCTTCATCTGTTCCCTTAGTTTATTTTTTTGTTTGATCATCAATTTCATCACCAACCCACCCATCACTCATAACTCACTCCCTTATCTCGGTTTTTTTTTTTTTTTTTTNNAAAGTCCGTGAAGCAAAAAAAAAGGGTGGGGGGGGGGGGGGGGGGGGGGGGGGGTTTTTTTTTTTTGGGTGTGTGGTTGTTGAAAAAATTTTTTTTTTTTTTTTTTTTTTTTTTTTTTTTTTTTTTTTTTTGTTGGGTAGTTTAGTGTAACTTTGATGAAGAAAACCCAGATTTGAAGCAGGTTTGTTTACTCATTATCTTGTAAAATTTTATGGGTTTTTAGTAATAGGGTAAAGGATAGTACAAAAGGTAATTATTTCGAGCCTAATTTGCTTGAAAAGTTGGATTTTTTCAATTTTTGGAGCTCAAATACAATAATTTCATTCCTCTTGGTACTCAATAGGAGTATTTGGGTAGAGGATTCGAAGAAAGTTTAAATCTTTGGATGAATTTTGGGTTGTATCAATGATTTGAAGGTTAATTCGATGTTAATTTGAGTGAAAATAGAAGAAAGTTTGCATCTTGGGAAGTGATTATAGTTTTAGTTTCTATTTTATAAGTTTGAAGGGTAGGAACCCTAGTTTTAGCCTTGTTGATTACTTGTCACTTGATTTTTGTGTGAAAGTTAAGGACAAAGTGAAAGAAAGGTTACATCTTGGTGTAGAATGTCGGTAGAGAGGTCGTTTGAGGCGTGGGAAGAGGTGCAAAGGCATGGTTTAGATTTGGCTGATAAGCTTGCACAAGGGTTTTCAGGTTTAATTCATTCACACATTAGCCCACCTTCATTTCCATGGCCACCATTACCAAACCCTCCTAAACCCCCTCTTTTCGATGTCGATTTTGCTCAAAACATCTTCCCTAGGGAGTTCATTTTTACCCCAATTAATGGGAGTTTAAATGGATACCACAACAACCCAATTGTTGACATTGGGAATAGGATTGGCCAAGCTGGGGCTGAGTTTGGTGGGTTCTTTAATGGTTTGGTTCAACAGGTAATGGGGGTGGTATCAATCGTGCCGTTTTTGGGCGGTGGTGGTGGTGGTGAGAGTGATAAAGGGATGGTTAAGGTTGTTCATGGTGGGGGGAATGGTGTTGGTGGGCCTGGGACTGATATGAGCATTTTAATTAGGGAGGATTTGGGGTCTTTGGCTGAGCAGTTGGGGGATTTAAGGCTTGGGGAGAACGAGGGTGATAGTGGTGGTGGTGGCAACGACGATGTTTCAGGGTTTAATTTGAAGATTGCTAGTCTATTTGGCAAATCACAGGTATACTTTTGAGAATTATATTTTATGAAGATTATGAGTTCGTATTTTCTACTTATTTATGCAGTTGTATCTGTACACGATATTTGCTTTTCCCCTTATTTTATTTGTTTCAACTTCTTTCAGGTAGTTTGTTATGACAGTCTAAGCTGCAGTAGTACTGATTAAAATGTTCTTTTGATTACTTGAAATGATTGTATTGTTGTGTTATGGGTTAGGCTTTTGTGGGGGCATGTTTTTTTTTTTTTTCTTTTTCTTGTTCTCGTTTGAAGTACATGTTATTAGCTTAGCCTCGAGTCTTTCCTAAGTTGATTCCAGTTTCTTGTTTGGAGTTAAATACGTTAATCCACCACCGTCCAATTGAGCTGTAAAATTTGGCTCAAAAGGGTGTAATCTTCTCACACCCTTATGTGAATTATATTAAAATAAGAAATGCAATTACACTTGGTTTTAGAAACCATATATCTTAAAACTTGGTATTGTCTTCTGTTTCTAATTGTCGTTGTTTCTCTTAGAATATTATATCTTGGAAGATGATGTTTTATGATGCCTTATTTGACACTTCTTCCTCGCTTTTACTTAATTGTTCGTTTCCATAACGGACTTGGTGGAGCTCAGTGTCTTCTGATTAATCAAGGTGGTTTGCTTCCTTGTTCCCGACATTTGTCTTTTCATCTAGTCTAATGACTCGACTATCGGCTAATTTTTGTAGGGGTCTGTCAACATAACATCGGCATACGACAGTAGATCCCGTGATGTACAAAATTCTATTGTTGCACGTGGAGATTTATGGAGACTTGAAGCATCTAGTGGAGGCTCAACATCAGGGACTGAGAATTCATCTCTATTCCTTGTCCAGCTTGGACCTCTACTTTTTATCCGTGATACAACTTTTCTCTTGCCAATTCATTTGTCAAAGAGACATTTGCTTTGGTACGGCTATGACAAAAAGGTATATCCCTCGCTGAAATAAGTTTCAACAACGAAATTTTAACACTTTTATTATTATAATATGGGATCTCATTTTTTTAATTATTGACTATTTATCGTGTTTTCCCTTTTTTCCTCCTAAAATTCTTTTTTCTTTTCATTATGTTACATGTTGACGGTTGTAATTGATGATTCATGTTAGCCGACTGCGTCTAAGGCTCTCTTCTTGTTGTTGATAACACTTTTTGGGCAGGTTACTTTGTAGCATCTCATATGTCTAAAGGTTCTGAAAGTTTTGTTTACTAATATACATTTGCTTCTGGCATGTGCATGTGGACCTATGTTTATTCTATGCCAATCAGTTAATTTTTTTTTTGGTCATATAAACTTGTACTAACCTTTTGTTTCATTGTTTCTAGAATGGCTTACATTCCATCTGTCCGGCAGTTTGGTCAAAGCATAGAAGGTGGCTTGTGATGTCGATGATTTGTCTCAATCCTTTTGCTTGTGTAAGTCAAACAGATGTTTTGTTCAGAATAAAGATTGAAAGTTTATTTGTGTTCTATCTTGAGTGAACTCTATATGACAATGATGAACTTATTTAGCTATTGCCCGGTAACAATTACTGTTGAACATCATTCTCAATTAATCGCTGTATTTCTGGCTAGCGACTATACAAAAGCACATTTTTTAAAACTTCCTGCTTATAGCCTTTTTAGGTGTAAATTGCGGGAAGGGGGGTAATGAGGGAAGTTCTCTTCAGCTATTCACATTTCAAAGAGTTTACTGGCATGTGGTTTGGTGCTTAGGTTTAGGCATTTAGCTTAATAGAGGCCAAGTGACAAGCAAGTATAGGTAACGGGCTAACGGCTCACATTTTTTCCATGCTTGATGTGTAACTGTGTATGCATGCAGAATGCTATATCCTTTTTTCGCCACTTATCTAAGGTTAGAACTTAGAATATGCTTTCTATTATGGATTCATTGAATAATAGAATCACAACAGGATGGTTATTTGTGAATATCAAGAGAGATTATTGTAGATACAGTTATTGTGATATCACTTGTTTGAGTTGATGGGAATACTGATGTCCAAGGATTTTGATGAAAGGAGGGAGCTACACTGTTTAAAAGATTAGGTGATTCTTGGTTATTACTGAAGGATCTTATTTTTACCGTAAAACCAGCTAACTTTTAGCGAATCAGGGTCAATCAACTATATACGCCGGATATGTTACATATCTAGTTTTTCTTTGATGTCAACTGTCAAGGGGATCTGACCCCTGTCTGGCCCTTCGAAAATCTGCCATTGCCATATGGAATTTGACTTCTGTAAGCGTGAATATTCAGTTCAGAGCGGAATGTTGTTGAATTATGGATAGATTTGATCAGGTTGAGTCAACTTCTGTAAGCGTAGATATTCACTTCAACTAGTATGTTACCAAGGATCTGGATAAATTTCCGTAATTGCTTTTTCACATATGCATCTTACTCTTTCACATACTTATTTCCATAAAATTTCCAAACAATACCCCTCACCTCAAATTGTAACTATAAATTCTCCCTTCTTTTTTATTTTCACTAAAAACCTAATTTAATTCCTTCAAATTTTACCAATTAAGATTTCTAATTCTCTTTTACAATCAGTACTTCTCTTCGTTTTATCAATAAATTATAAGATTCTTAATTGGACCAAGTTAATTGAATCGTATTTTTTATATAATTAGGGTTAAATCTTCTTTTAATTGGTCTTTTTTTGAGGAAGTGATTTGTGGTGACATTCCCAAAGTGATAAACAGAGTACATCAAATTGATTTGTTCTGAAAGTTAGCCATCACATGCATATGGGAACAATGGGCTATTTAATTTGGATTTTTTGATCAATCAGAGTAGTAAAAAATTAACCAATGCCCTTCGGTTCTTCTCAGTTGATCCATCATACGTCATCAGGGGTGGTGGTAGAGGTGTGGGTCCATGGTGAGTAGTGGTAGGAGGAGGAGGTGGTGGTGTGGGGAGTGGTAAAAGGAGGGGGAGGGGGGGGGGNNGGGGGGGGGGGGGGGGGGTGTAAAATAGGAGTGAAAAATGGAAGGGGTATAATTGGAAATGTTGTATGTGATTGAGTAAGGTGCTTATATGAAAGAGCAAGGGCCTAATTTTCCTGCTCACTTGTTCATTGGCAGCTGGCTTGATTAAATCCGTGTGTTAAAAAAAAATATGTTTTGTTGCTCCAATCACTAAGGATGTGCTTGATTAACTACTGCAGCACCTTTTATAAACCTCCTACCAAAAGACGATTTTAGCGAAAAAAGATATTTTCCGGCTGATGTCAATCATGAAAGATCTTTTTTTTTGTTTGCCTATAACAGACTTTTGGTAGGAGGTTTGCAGTAAATATTCAATGGTACAATTTTAATTTTTTTTTTTAACAAGGATAAGTATTAGAAATGGGATATGGAAAAGGCAGGAGTTTTGGATGAGTATAGAAAGGTAGGAGTTATGATTTGATCGTTTATTTGCATAGTTATGATGACCGATGCTAATATACAATGTACTCTCTTCATTCATGAGACCGTAACACTATTCCTGTGTGGATTGGGCTTCTTGCAGTCATTCATGGACGTGCAATTTCCAAATGGGCAGCTCACTTATGTGGCAGGGGAAGGCTTAAATACTAGTGCCTTCCTTCCTATCTGTGGTGGCCTTCTTCAAGTTCAGGGTCAGTATCCCGGGGAGATGAGGTTCAGCTTTTCTTGTAAGGTAGGATTGCAGACTCTGTTACAGGCCTGTGGGGCTTAATGATAATGTTTGGTGCTTGTAAGATGATTCTTTTTTGAGAGATTGTGCTTCATTTTCATATGTTCTCAGAATAAATGGGGAACGCGAGTTACTCCTATGGTACAATGGCCTGATAAATCACTTGCACTTGGTTTTACGCAAGATTTGGCTTGGAAACGCTCAGGTCTTTTGGTGAGACCAACTATCCAGTTTAAGTAAGTATGAATATTCTATCCTCTAAGCCTCATCACCAGTTCTCATTTCCGTACGGGTTCCTTGTTTGTTGTAAGAATGGAGGTATAAGGCTGGAACAATAATAAAGGGTAGGGGAGGTATTTGAACTTGGTTTATGGGTTGCTCTTTATTGTGGCTGAATATGCTTGCAACTTTATGTGCTACTACTCTCCCATCGCACTTCTATAGTTATATTGCCTCTGACTTTGATGGTCAACTTTCACCATGAATCTCTCCAAACATACATATATATAGTGGTACAATATCAAATTTGTCATGTTTGATTTATCAAAACAACTACTCCGTATTAACAAGTTATCTTTCGTAGAAGGTGTATCTGCATATACTTGTAGAAAATAGCAGTCAGAGTTGACCATTAAAGTCTAAGCCAGCCAATATAAATATGATCGAGGGAGTACCCTTTAGTTATTCTGCCTGTCTCCTTAACATAAGAAATAAAAAGCTAAAATGCTTACGATGAATTTGGAAAAAAATTTCATTGTAGAGTATCACTGGACACTGGTTAATGAGTGGATTCTATCCTAATGGTTTCATTCATCCTGTTTGATTATTCCTGTGATTAGTGTTTATGATTAATCTTTTGTGGGTGGTTGCTGATGTGGAGTGCGACTAGAAAATTGGGAAGGCGAAATATAAGGCAACCAAGGAAGAAGCAGAATAATTAGGGGGTGATTTGGGCAAAGTAGGGGGAGCATTGAAGCAGAAAACCGAAAAAAAAAAAACATAGAGTAGAGGTAGATAACCTACTTCTCTGATAAGAGGCAGCAGGACAGCAGTTAAGTATATGAAGTTTTCAAGTTACACTATTTGTGTTTCACATGGACTAATAAGAGTTTGGGATGAACAGTAGGGTACTTCTCTGGTTTGTAGGTTGTAGGGTTAAATATCGTTTTCCTTTGTAGTTAGTCCCTTCTGACTCCTTTCACACCAAATAAAACTTTTCACTTAAGGTGGAAGCCATAATGATGTACGGATTACTGGAGTAGTAGTTTTGAAGATTAACATGTCTTTTGAGCATAGAGATGGTACTTTTTTGCTCGTTTGCATACACCTTATTATTTAATTTGTATTTTAGTCTATGCCCCACTATTGGCGGAAGTGATCCAGGAGTAAGAGCAGAACTTATTCACTCTGTGAA
Source organism: Silene latifolia subsp. alba (assembly GCA_001412135.1). Lineage (NCBI taxonomy): Eukaryota > Viridiplantae > Streptophyta > Magnoliopsida > Caryophyllales > Caryophyllaceae > Silene > Silene latifolia. Next base: position 13,827 of record LHUT01005675.1, on the reverse strand, counting down.
GGAGCAGTTGAGTCTGATCTATGGATGTTCATGCTCCACATATCCCTCAGCATATGCATCTGTATCAGTAAGTTTCTCAATGTTTTTTTTCTACCCTCCCTTTATTTAACATTCCTTTAGATGATGGTCAGAATTGATAGCTAATATCGATAACACAACAAATTCTCATATTATGAATTATTAGACTGATTCTTAATATGAGATAGTTATTCCCTTGATTTCAGTTTTTAGTTGGTTCATGTGTATGCGGGAGGTGATTTTTATTGCACTGGGTTGGTCTCGCGTTATATTAATACAAGACCATCTCAGTTGTATTTGTATCGATAAAACTGTGACTAATTTAATTTGTTTGTGCTCTTTGCCCAAAACACTTTCAGCTTGGCAGGTCTAAATGGAACGGGAATGTTGGTAATACCGGCGTAGTACTGAGAGTGGAGACTCCGCTCAACAATGTCGGAAGACCGGCCTTCTCTGTGCAATTGAACAGCGGTATCGAGTTTTAGCCTCAAGGCCCTCAATGTATATAATCTCACTTGTAAACATACCTCCCCAGTCCACCTGTGAATATGTATGTAGCCTCTTATAATCCTGCTTGTCTGGATTCTGAAATTTTGGGATAACCCTCTCATCTTACATATTACAATTATAAATCTCCCTTTTAGTGTTCAGGAATTTACTCGATGCAATCTCCCTGGATTTTGAAATTTTGCTTAAGCAATCGTTTCGACTTGTGATCATAATGTTTTCATGACTGACTATTTAGTAAAATATTTTTTCCCCATGTAAAGGGTTTACATGGGAAGTTCAATCTCAGATGAAATTTTAATTATTTGTAAACTAATCCTTACCATACCTGGGGTCCTTGACAACTGTTTTTGTTAATGCAAAATATGAAGCCAATGACAAGGTACTTGAAAAAAGCTTCATTTGAAGTCTTTACAACATTTGTTCCCTAGAAATGACTAAAACAACAAAATCGAAGGGACAAGCAATATAACTTGCATTAGTATGCTTTTGAGTTCCGAGTCTGAGAATTGGTACAATGTGCGTAAACGCTTACTAGATGACCATCTCCTATCTACAAAAAAATTATCGTATCCACCAAAATTTTCTGCCTAACATTAAAAAACCTAGGACACTGTCTAATACAATATTTGATTTGAATGTATTAAGTGGGACTATGGCCATGTTTTTTCTGGCTTATTTTCAGCTCACTTCAATTTCGTTTAGTTCAGCTTCGTTCAGTTCAGCTCAGCTTCATTCAGTTCAGTTCAGCTCAGCTTCATTCAGTTCAGTTCAGCCCCACTAAGTTCAGCACATTTCATTTCTACTTATCTNCCGGCACTCGGTCGAGTGGTCGGTCTACTCGAACGAGTGTTAGCTCCACCCGGTCGAGTGACTATCTTTACAGGCTTCCAGCTTACTTCCTAGTGGTACTGGGTCCTTCACTCGATCGAGTGGGACTCCACTCGGCCGAGTGAATCGTCTACTTGGTCGAGTCTAGTCTATAAAAATGCGGGTTATTACACCAACAGCTTTCGAAAACTCCAACAGTTTCTTATGACAAGAGACATACTTGTAAATATCACCCCCTTTCTCAATCTCAAAAAGTTGATTCTCAAGCTCTCTGTCAAAATCACTCCATTTTAAACCTCATTCATATTTCTTATTACAAGCCCACACTCTAAAGGCATTATTTATTCGACGCAATTTACATCAAAGTGCATTAGCAGCACCACCCTTATTCTTCCAGCCCTAATTCTCTTTATCATTAGCACCACATTCCTCAAAATCAAAACACTATGCTTCAAGTCTATACACCTTCCTCTTCATGGGCAAAGACATATTTGTATTAAAAATAATTGGCGCATGGTCAGGTATTTGAATTGGTAAATGTTTAATAAACGTATTTAGGAAAAAGGAGATCCAATCCGCTGAAGCATATCCCTTATCAATTCTTTCATAAATTGTTGTGACGGCTCCCTATTATTACACCACGTAAACCTAGGTCTTTTGTATGGAATATCCATAAGGCAATTCTTATTTTTCCGGTACGTAAAAAGATCTGCCCTTCTAATCACTTGACTGCTACCACCAAGTTTATCAGTGATATACTCAACTTGGTTGAAGTCACCAAAGAGCAAGAAAGGCTTGCCAAGAGATTCTATACGTTGATCAAACATATCCCATACGGCACTTCTACCAGCATGATTAGGATCACCATAAACACAACATAAATACCAAATATTACCCATACATTGATTAACCATAAGAATAATAAGATTACAACTAATAAAGGCACACTTAAGTTTAATACTAGGCTTCCACCCTACCCACAACCCTCCCTTGGTCCCATCGACATCACATCCAACAGAACACTGAAAGCCCAAGGGGTGAAAAAGTACATCCACAGAACTAACACCACACTTAGTTTCAGAAAGGAAAACAAAGTCTAAATTATTATTAGCCCTACATATCGCTCTTAACTTTTGGATTGCAGGGGCGAGCAAATCATTTAAACCCCATACAATTCCATGCTAATCCTTTCATGGAGAAGAAGGAGGTTGAGACGGGTCAACCTCCACAACACCAATATCAGCAGACCCATCAGAAGACGACGAGTCAGAGAGGAAAATATTATTAATAGTCATCTTAAAACCCACTGTATTTTCATCATTTGACGGAGGAGGCTTTGGAATTGATGTCGAGAACTCCTTGCCCATCTTCATACTATATTTCCCTGAATTAGATGTCATCCCTTTATCCATTGCAGATGAGACAATACTCCTGCCAACACACTGCTTCTTCTGAATACTCATAAGAAATTTTCGTGCTTCATCCAAAATGCTCTACCTATCCATCGGAACATCAATAAAAGCAAGCTCTGACCGAGCCCTTCTTTTGCGATTAATTCCTCTTCCAGACACAACAAAGCCATCCGAAGAGAAAACCAAACAAGTCTCAGAATGAGCCCTAATCAGTTTCTCAACACGAGGCACATGAGGCATATGCCCAACAGAACAAACAGCAGGAGGAACCAAGACATCAGATCCACCACCATCCATACCCACCTTATCTTGAGGAATATTATTACTCCCATTTTGAGAAGACCCATTACTCATCACCACATCACAACTCACACGTTCAACCGGAGAAGTCTAACCCCCAACATTATTTAAAAGAAGACGATTAAGTTCATCAACATCCAGACTATGAGAAGAATTTGTGGTTTCAATATCCACAAAACCAGAAGTATCTGAAGATGAATCAGTAGACTCCCTCGAGCTTAAAACACCAGCAGGCGATAAGTCAGCTATAGGAGAGTAGTTAGGAGTAAACTGTCCATTATAGAAATTAGCTTCAAAAACCATAGGATCCTCATTGGATAGAATGGGACAATCAGCAGGAAAAAGGAAGTATTGATTCAAACCCCAACGATCATCCTTCTCTCGAGCGAGAGTAAAATTACCTTGAAGCCTATTAAAAATGGAATCTTGAATTACAATATCAATATCCACAGGCGGCGGATCAGACTGATTAGAGTATATCAAATAAGGGTCATTCAGCGATTCCTCCCCAATCCAGGCATTATTCTGATAGGGAGTATCATTCATCACCATGCCCTCCGGAGGAAAATCTGGCAATTGAGGATTTACATCCTCATTCCCCCCTCAAGTCATGCATATGATCCCCATCAGTGGTAGGAAAGTGACTTCCATTTGCATGCAGATTCTCCTGGAGCACAATATGAGGGAAATAGCCCTCAGGAATATCACTATGAGCTTCATGCATGGGAGCATCACAATGCCCCGGATCAGAAGACCGATTTGCATGCATGTTGTGTCCATGCACCCCATCAGAAGGAGGAACCCCAACAAACCATTCTCCTTATCAAATATATTATGCTGGTTGTGAAGTCCATCTTGAAAAATTAACGGTCTAGAGAACGGTTGATTACGCCTATGAAAGCGGGTACCGGGGTACAATCTTCCTCCGGGCGTAGTACCCAGGTCAAAATTAACACCACCTTCAACAAAATAATCCGCTGGAACACTATGATGCCTTCTATTACCCAACTTAACCCTAGAAGTGATGTACTTAGTAGTAGATGGTAAAGCACGCATGTCCAAATTAAACATCGAGAAGTCTCTGGTAGTTTGATATACCATAAAACCTCTTTTATTAATTTTCTCTGGAGATTCATTAATCATAGTAGCGATATTCCGTGCAGTTTCCCTACAACGTGTTGCTCGATGACCAACACAGCTACACCTCACACAATACTTGAACACCTCTTCATAGCGGAATTGAACCTAAAGAAGCTAATCATCCTTGCATGCAAGAAAAAAACCAGGAATAAGGGGATCATTTAGTTAAACCCAAGCTCTAATACAAAGATAATCATTCCTAGGCACCATAGAGAAATTCTCCACAGTATAGTGACTGGATATAATCTGCCCAACAACATTGGCCACATTCATATTGAGGTATTCAAACGGCAAACCGCAAACACAAACCCATAACTGCGCCACTGGGAAACGAACAGTACGAGGCATTGTTTCAGGCTGCCATTTATAGAGGACCATCATAGCACCAAAGAAGACTGCAAAAGTTCTCTCCAACGGGTCTTGTAAATCTTCTTCTTCACTAAAATAGAAAGCATATAAATCTCCCATGTTGAAGACAGTTACGAAACCACGGAGGGCCCAATACTCCTGAATAAAATTATTAATCTCAACCACATCAAATAACCTATAGTCTACCAAGTATCCAAGAAGACACTTGTTCCAAAAGTGAGTAGAATCACTTATCATTTATGGTGCAAGAGAGACAATGGGACCAGAACGCGGGAAATGCCAATTCGGGTCATAGGGTGCATTAAGAAGAATATTCTCGGCAGGATTTTGCCTAAAAGTATTCGGCATATTTTCAGCTTGTGGGAGTGTTTGGAAATTAATGTTATTTGCAATTAATGAAGGTAGTAAAGAGGTAACCGAGAAGGTATTGAGAAAGATATGAAAAACCACTAGCAAATAAGGTATATAAATAGTCACACAAGAGAACTCTTACAGATTACAAACCCTAGCAAAGCAACCCTAACACGGAAGATTAATCAGAAAAGAGGAGTTTTTAATTGGACACCTGGGACGGCAAATATATAAAAAAGATACTAAACAATGAAATTACATGCAAAGAAATGATTAGGCCAATATTTAAAAGCAACGGAAGGAAGATGTAAAGGATTAGGCAGCTTTTTGAAAGAAGTATTTTTGATGTTTTCATAAGGAAGCCAAAGGGTTTTGATTAAAAAAGAAGGGAAAGATTAGGAAACTCTCGAAAAGAGAGGAAAAAACTCTTTCTAGAAGAAGAGAGATAAACAGTTGTGCGGAGGGAGTATTAGGCTCTGTTTGGCAATAAAACTAGCTGAAAGGATACCTGAAACCTGAAAAGGTAGCTGATAGCTGATAAGGTAGCTGAAAATT
>LHUT01005670.1:0-10055 GCA_001412135.1 Silene latifolia subsp. alba | reverse complement strand
TATGATAATTTAAATTAAGTTCAGTTAATTTAAGTTAAGTTCAGATCATATAAGTTCAGTTCAGTTCAGATCCTATAAGTTCAGTTCAGTTCAGATCAGATCCGTTTCAGTCCAAAAGAACAGGGCCTTAACCTTCATGACCTAAAAAACTAAAATAATATTCCCTCTGTCCCGGTCATTTGTTGTCCTTTTCCATTTTTGGGTGTCTCAGTCATTTGTTGTCCTTTCTATTTTAAGAATGAATTTGATGAGTAACTTGATCATTCACACTCAATTTATTCCACTTATCATTTAGTAATTGGCTCCCTCTCCTTTTCTTGGTCTTTGTGCCAAAACCAAAGGACATCAAATGACCGGGACGGAGGGAGTATATAATATTAAAAAAGACCCGTCGATAAGGACAAAACAACTACGAATCATTTGGTGCCTCATATTTTCACTAAACACAAAAGCATATATCAGAATTGAGACTAAGTTTCACGAAACACCAAAGCATATATCAGAATTCAATGGGTCGAGTCGAGTCAAGTTTGGTTGAAACATGTATTAGGTGGACTCGGGTTACGGATCATCTCGAGTCGGGCCGGGTTCTATTTTGGGTTTACCTTAATGGGCTTTATTGCATTACAAGTCATCATCAAATTGGATCAAGTGAATCTCAATTTGCAACATTTTCAGATCTTGTCAGACCGTGTTTGCTTTGATTCGGGTCCGATGAGGTAGACTTGGTAGCTCTACCGCCCGAGCGATCTTATACAAGTCTAACTAAGTCGTTATGCTAAGAGGAGAGACTGTCTGTTAGTTAGGCTCCAAGAATCTCAACATCACACGCTTTAAACACGGAAACACACACGTTATACAGTTATACTACACATCTAATGTCAACGAATAATGATGTTAACAACGAAAATTAGTTAATCATCCAAGATTTGCTCCATAAACTAAGTACACAATTAGCTAAGCTGAGTCCCACACAAAACTCAAAACATGTTAACCACTAAACTCATAATTTCCCTCCTCCTCCTTCTCGCCACCGTATCCGCCACCCCCGACACCGCGGCGGACGGCGGCGTAATCAAGGGTCGGTTTCATGAGGTGGGGTCCAGTTACATTGACCTCCTAAGTGTAAAGTCAACATCTTTTTCATCAGAAAATGTAGTAGGAGAATGTGAGCAAACATATGGGTTTTTACCATGTACAAAAACATGGATAGGGAATATGTTTTTGATAATGGTATATGGGTATTTGATGTATTTGGCTGCAACTTGTTTATCTAATGGAAGTGAACTTTTATTGGAAATAATGGGTCCTGGTATTGTTGGTGGTCTCTTTCTTCCTGTTCTTGGTGCTCTTCCTGATGCCATGCTCATTCTTGGTATTTTCTTAAAATTTTCATCTAACAATGTTTACTATTTCTTTGGGTGATTAGTACTATGATTGTGTTATTTGAATTGGGTATTGGCCATTTTTGGAATTGGATGATTGATTGTTGTTTATTAGTGTTGGATTTGGTTTCACTTGATGTGGATATGAAAATGTACAGATGGTCAGTGGCGGACCAAGATTTATAGTTAGCGGACAGTTTTTTAGGGAACGAATTAGTAATGCAATAAAGTAAACTAGACTCGATAAAATCAGATATTTTAACCAAAACACAAATTGTAGATAAGAAACCGTCTTATAATGTGAGTCGATCGCTGTCAATAAATAAATATAAGTGTGTTTATATTATAAGGGCCGTCTAATACTTAAGACGATCTAACACAATATTTATTGGATGTTTGTGTGTTTGTTGACTTGTTGTTTATGCAAATTATGCCTATTTTAGGAATTGGGATGATTGACTATTGGTGATTTGTGTTGGATTTGGTTTTCTTCGATGAGGATATGAAACTATTGAAGGGACCGCGGTACATTACANCCATTCTGATAATCACACGACCAAGAACACTTTAGACTAAACTCTATAATACTCGACTCTCATTATCATAATCTCCATTATGATGTCAAATATACCAGTTTAATCAAGGATTTATCATCGTATTAATACCTTAATAAGATAATAAGAAAAATGCCATCTAATTATTAATCTCCATTAATAATTACACTGTATGAAATTTGTTCAAAAAAATGTTTCATAACGATTGCTCTGGGACATAGTTCCAACAACTATAAAGATGGTTAGTGGTGGGACCCTGATTTACAGTTAAGGGGCATATGATACTATAAAGATGGTTAGTGGTGGGATCCGGATTTACAGTTAAGGGGCAGAATGTTTAGGAGACTAACACAAGAAGGTAGATAAAAAAAATCGATAATTTAACTAGTTTCAAGCTTTGCTAGGGGCAACCGACCTTGCTAGCCGTCTTAGTTATTTCGCTGACAATGGCGATTCTGTGAGTAGGATTGATTGTTGTGTTTCATTTGTACTCCGTATTATTTAGTAGATTATGTTCACTTTTGGAAGCAGAAAAGAAGACCCACCAGCTTCGTATGTTTTGCCATTCCTTACATATAAAAGCTTAAAAAGGGAGAAATCAGAAATGTTGACACCTTTTTATGGATTTTTGGTAGTGGTTGTAGACTTGTAGCTTGTAGTAGACTAGTAGCTCATAATTTCTGGATCATCAGTTGATTTGATGATTTGTGATGTATTAATTTATAATTTGACAAGTTTAATGTAGTTGAAAATCTCTATATTTTGTGTTTGATTCGGAGTGAATTAACCATGGATTAGACAGGGAGGCCCTGTTCCAAACTTCAAAGTTGAGGTCCGATGTATGATACTGGAAAGAAAAGGTGATTCAATTACAAGAAAAGTATTTTTTTTAATGAATTCTAACTAAGACTGTTTCCATTTTACTATGGAGCCAAAGACTCATTACGCTTTGGTTTCGGATTATGATGGAATAAAGCAAAATGACCCACTAAAGTGACTGCACTTCTTTCTTTTGTGAAGTACCAGTCATTCGATGTAGTTTTCAACGCAATTCTCATCTTGGGTCATTCGAAAGCAGTCTCTTTGTGTTGCTAACACTAAGGGTAAGGCTGCGTACATCCGATCCCCTCTTACCCCGCAATTTACGGGAGCCATTGAGGTACTGGGTAATGTTGTTGTTTTTTGAATTCTAACTAAGACTATTGCATGGAAATGAGCCTGAGTTTGGAGTACATAAACGTTTTACTCGTTTCTGTTAAGTTTTGGGTGAGAATGGGGATATCGGGTAAGTTAATTTTCCCCCAAAAAATCAATTGTTTGATGGAGGTCCAATTTTTGGGACTTTCAAATTGTTGGGCCCCGGTTCTGGGAACCTTATTTAATGCCCTAAGGATCGCCTATGGGATTAGCCGAAATTCGGTTTTGCTGTAATGTGAAGACTGTAAGTGTGCTAGTATTTGTTTGTTCCAAGTTGCATTATGTGATTCGTATACAGTTTCATTGTTTTCAACTGTAAGAGGCACCTGTGTTCAGGTTTATCTTCTTTCCGAGTAGGTGGTTGAGTTTAGTTGCCTAACTTGCCTTCCATCCCTGAAGGCCTGAAGTATAAAGTACAAGTCAACGATAATACATGAAACTAATTTATTATACAGAATGTACGCTTTTTTCTGGGAAAAACTTTGTTCACTGCCTTAAGTTGTTATTTTGTTCTCTTTTTGTCTATGGTATCTTAATTCTCTTTTTCGCTGTTGCATTATTAATCATAGTTGATGCTCTACTTTTGTTTCTATCTTGGGCTGAAATTGGAAGATAGTCGTCTAGTTCAATGTTCCCTTTGTTCCAACATGCTATATACATAATTTTTGTTAGCCGTTTAAATAGGCTGGGTTATCTGTTTATCTGAAATGATAAAAATGCCCAAAATGGTGACCAACCCTTCTTGCACCAGATTCTCTTAAATTTAAAATACATGAAAGTAATCGGATTTCCAAAATGGCCCACAATCCCGCTAGCATTTGCTTTTCTAAAAGCCTGTTTCAAAAGCAAACGTATACTGTATACAACCTACTGGAGCAAAGGGAGTATCATGATCGCCTTGATTAATATGGGAAAAAAAAAAGCTGGTGACGAAACATTCCATGAAACCTACTGTCCCTTGTTTGATATATTTGTCGCATGCATGATGTATGTCAGCAAGTATTAGGTTTGGTATCAGTGGTTATAGATTATGATTTTTTTCCCTTCAGTGTCTGGCCTTTCTGGAGGTGCTGCAGAGGCTCAAAGTCAAGTTTCAGTTGGAATGGGGTTGCTGGCTGGCTCAACGGTGATGCTTCTTACTGTTATATGGGGAACTTGTATTCTGGTCGGGAAGTGTGATATGGATGGTCTTATTACAATTGATGAAACCGACACGAGAGGATTTAGTTTGCAAGGTATATGTCATTTCTAGTTGCTCTTTTTTTACTCTTCAATATTCAAACAAATATTATTAGTTTCCACTTTTGTGATTTCATCAAAGGCATTGGAGATTTGGAGCTTAATTTGAGATGGAACAAGTAAAAACAGACCCACGAGCAAATTTAGACCTGGCAAAATATACCTATATCTGACTCGAATGACCCATTTGCCTGTTGTACTGACAAATAGAAATTAGCTGTCATTTTTTTTTTTATGTTTTCAGGCTCTGGTGTTTCTACTGATATATGGACTAGCTATGCTGCAAGGATCATGGCATTTTCTGTATTGCCATTCCTCGTGGTACAGTTGCCGCAAGCTTTCAAATCAACTTCTGGGAGACACTTGGCAGTATTGATTTCTCTCATACTCTCTATTCTGATGCTAATTAGCTATTGTACATATCAGGTAATCATTCTTTGAAACAGACCTGCTAATGAATATGTTCGTAAATTAAATTTAAAACATTAACGTGTGTTGAGACAGGTGTACCAACCTTGGATCCAAGAGCGAAGGCTTGCTTATGTGAAGCATAAGCGTGTTCTGACCGGATTTCTTAAACATTTGTTGAAGAAGAATCCACTTGACAAACTCTCCAATCCTGATGGCAGCCTTAACCATGAAGTTTTGGAAAGGTTAGTTTCACTTCTTGCTAGCTTCAGGGGAATGTACGAAGATTATGTTTTAATATAAATTTTGATGTGATATATAGGATTTTTAAAGCAATTGACTTGGATGGTGACAACCATCTCTCAAAAGGGGAACTCAGAGCTTTTCTCATCGGGATGCGTCTTGAAGGATTAGGTCTAAATGAAGAGGATATTGCCCAGAAATTGTTGAAAGAGTTTGATACTGAGCGACAGGACGATGAAATCGATCTAGATGAGTTCATCGGGGGAATCTCTAAGCTGCTTGCCCTTGTGAGAAGTAACAAAGCTTCAAGTCCTAATGGCGCCGACAGTATAAGATATCTAGATCAATATGATGAGGTAAGTTTGCTGTATAACATTTGCTGACACTGATGCCGACATAATTTCTCTTGGCAAAGCGACCCAATCACAAACTGTAAATTCTCTGACCCAAAATGACTCATTCCCAAATGACCCCACGCGAAGTGCATAATGTACCCTACCGGATCCAACATGCACCCCACCTGAATGACCCATTTGCTAGGTCTCGTGTTTTATTTCACGTGCTCAAACTGATGCCTGCTGATATAGTTTCTTAGGACAAACTTGCCCAACTCAGACCCGAGGACCCAACCTGTAAGGCTGTAACCACCTGAAGCGACATGTCCCATTTGCTGGGTCTAGTTGTATTGCATGTGCTAAATGTGCCTGAAAGTGGTGCTGACATATTTTCTCATATAAAAAAATACCAGGAATCAAAACTCGAGCATCTGCTGCTGGGTGATTCAAATGATGAGGCCGAAGGAGAAGAAGTTGAAAAATCCAAGAAAACCGTGATTAAGGCAATACTATACCTAGTGCTCGGGACTGTAGTGGCTGCTATGTTTGCAGATCCGCTTGTAGATGCCGTCGATAATTTTTCAATCGCAACCAGCATTCCTTCCTTCTTTATCTCATTTATTGCTCTTCCGCTAGCAACAAACTCCAGTGAAGCTGTATCTGCTATCATTTTTGCTTCTAAGAAGAATAGAAAATCTGCTTCCTTAACTTTCTCTGAGGTTGGTTCTTTCTTACTGATCGATCTTTTTTAATGTTCTATAAAACTTGATCCGTTTTGATTGCTTTTAGGGTCCGTTTGGATACAATNTCAATCCAAACGGACCCTTAGTGTCTTTCCTTAAGTGATGACTCTGATTGATGCATGTTACTCCAACTCTTCAATTTACCTCACGGCTCTTTATCCGAAACTTGACACTTGACATGGTTGGCACTTGAAACTTCATTTTCAGCCCAAAACACGGCGACTGCGCTTGGACACTCTCAATTTGGATGTTTATAAATAGGCTTAGTAAAACTTGCCCAACTCCATCCAAACCCAAAAAAAAACAACAGATAGTACTCGAAGCAGGGATTTACAAAATTCCAAACTGACCTGACTCTATGTAGCCAAATTGACCTGTATTCAGGAAAACAATAAAAGCAGCTAAAATGACTCAAACCAAAACCTATACAACCCAAATGACTTGTTCTACAGGTTTACTTATATAAGTCTAACCATTTGTTTACCTTTCTCCTACAGTTGTATGGAGGGGCAACGATGAACAATGTTCTTTGTCTGTCTGTATTTTTGGCGTTGGTTTATGTGAGAGGATTGACTTGGGACTTCTCCTCAGAAGTGCTCGTAATTTTCATTGTTTGCATCATAATGGGCGCCCTTGGCAGCTTTAGAACTACATTCCCTCTTTGGACAGCATCCGTGGCTTTCTTTCTCTATCCATTCTCACTGGCTCTTGTTTACGTCCTCGACTACGTCTTTGGTTGGACATAGATCTTGAAGGTGGTAGAGGGTCATGACAACTAATTTGAAACACAGAGCCGACATAGGCCTTTAGTTTGGGAGTGAATATTGATTGTATCACACAGTTTTACATGTACGACCAACCTAAACCCTTATGTATCATTTTAACTATAGGTCGTACGCGTGAGACTATATTGTACAAGTTTTTGTATTAATTTACAGGTTCGAGTTTGACACGTTCATGTTGTTGCAAATGTAATTTTTTCTCTACTGACTCATAGTAATCACTTTTCACTAACAATGGTGACAGACTGACAGGTATTTCATTCGTAAGAGCTGTAATTCAGTTCCATTGTACTATGTTTTTTCATCCATATTCAGACAACTCTCCCTCTCCCACCCTCCTGCATGTTTTGGAAATGCTAGAGTATCTTTGTCCCAGATAAAGTAAGGAACATTTCTTGTGTTTATATAACAAGTGCCCTTCTACTAGGTCCTTGTTATTATGGAGGCTAGTATGTACTCTCCCCTACACGCGCTGTGGGGTGGGGTCTGTTTTGTTTTTATAACAAATAAAATTTGTCTCCTCTTATTTTTTGATCCGTTGAACTGCACTCTCATGTAAGTGTTGTCTGCCTTGGAAATTTACAACTCTGGTTTTTCCACAAAGTCAGTTTTGAGAATTGTAATTTCATTTATTTCACTTCAATTTTTTTGGTCCATCTTTTCACTATAAATAAGACGAGTTTTTCATATCTTCATATACAATTTCCTTTCTACAATTTATACTTTCTCTCCTTTTTCCTTATAAAATTTGAGCAACAACTTTCGAGTTCCTACTCTTTCAATTGGGTGCAAATTGGAAGAGCTCTGTGTATACCTTGGGGAGCGTCATTCTCAGTTGGACATCACCGTGTCGAGGGCGATTAAGCTTCTAAGCCAATGGCCTCCATACCATGACACGGAGAAGTTTTTCTAATCCAATTTAGTCCGTTGTTTTGCCCTTGCAGTAACTTTTATTTCCAACAACCATGTATGAATGTATGATACTCAATGTTCAATCTTTCCAAATTGAAAAAACTAAGTTAATGAAATTCTGAGATCGAGCTTGTTACTCCTCGAATGCTGTCATCTTCGTCCAGTAAGAGTATTATAGTCGCTTTTTTGGATACTAGAGTTCGTATTTAATTCCTGGGTAAGGCGAATTAAATTAAGAGAAATCATTTGTTATATATCATAAGTTCAGAATTTGTTGGCTTGTAGTGCTGCTGTACATGAAGAACGGACCTTATAAATGAAAAATTAAGTAGATGAAGAACACAATAAAATGGCGTAGAAAGTAACTACTGATGAAAATAATTAGTGTAAACTTTTAATAAAAACTATTTTGGTGGAAAATATTATAAATAAAATTATTTAATTAGTTAGTGTTTTTATTTTAATTGAATAGATATTGAATAAACGAAAAATTACATACCTACCCTTAAAACTTTGGCGTAAAAACGAAAATTTACATTTTAGTTTTTTATTTTTAGTTTTCTTTAATTATGGTGGCGCCGAGATTCGGTACCACCGGGTGGCGCCCTATCACCATCCTAAATGATTTGGCGACACCGGGTGTTANATTGGGTGCAAATTGGAAGAGCTCTGTGTGTACCTTGGGGAGCGTCGTTCTCAGTTGGACAGCACCGTGTCGAGGGCGATTAAGCTTCTAAAGCAATGGCTTACATACCATGACACAGAGAAGTTTTCTAATCCATTTTTAGTTCGTTTGTTTTGCCCTTGCAGTAACTATTATTTCCAACAATTTAGAGGCTTAATTTGTTACTGCTACTTTCATTTACTCACAAAATGGATTTCGCAACATCTAAAACTCTTCCTGATCTCTCCAATTACAAAAGATGGTCCCAAAAATTACTGATATTTTTTGAACAACTTGAAGCCGACTATGTTCTATTCTCCGACTGTCCTAAAGTACCAGAGGATTCTGATCAAACCAGTTAACTTGAACTAGATAAAATCAATTACGAGAAACATAACAAACTGGTTCGTGGTCAAATGCTTAGTCATATGTCTATTCCTATTTTTGATCTTTTTATCAATAACAAATCTGCTAAGTCTATTTGGGAGACTTTGGAAAAGAAATATGGAGCGGATGATGCTAGAAAGAAAAAGTATGTGGTCGGAAAATGGATTAATTTCCAAATGGTGAAGGATCGTCCAATTATGGACCAGGTCCATGAGTAAGAAAACTTGGTAGCTGATATTCTGTCTGGAGGAATGAAGATGTGCGAGGTGTTGCAGGCTAATGTGTTGATCGAAAGGCTACCCAAATCTTCGGATGGATACCGCAACCACCTCAAACATAAGAAGAAGGATTTGACTCTTGAGGAGCTACTTGGTCATCTCAAAATTGAGGAGGCTAACAAATTGCAGGAAAAAGAGAAATTGTCTAACGATGGTTTCATCAAATCTAATCTTGTTGAATCTTTTGTGCCTAAATTTGACAGGTCTAAAGGACATGGTGGGGGTGCTAAGAAATTCCAGAAGAAGCTGAATGCACCAAATAAAAATGTCAACTTTAAGAAAACAAAAGATAACAAGTCCGAGAAAAGCAATTGGGCATGCTACATCTGTGGCAAACCTGGTCACAAAGCCTATCAATGCAACAAACATGCCGACCTTAAGAAAGACAAAAAGCCCCAAGCAAATCTGAACGAGGACAATGAAATTATTGCTGCAATGATTACTGAAGTGAACTTGGTTGGAAGGAAGACGGAATGGATAGTAGATACCGGCGCCACTCGCCACTTCTGTGCTAACCATGACATGTTCACGGATTTTGAGCTAACTTCTGACCATGTTTACATGAGAAATGAAAGTTCGTCTGAGGCGCTTGGGAAGAGTAAAGTTTTACTCAAATTGAATTCTGGCAAAACCTTGGCTTTACAAAATGTATTATTTGTGCCATCTTTGCATAGGAATTTAATTTCTGGTTTTTTGCTTAATAAGGTTGGTGTTCGAAAGTGACAAGCTTGTTTTAACCCGCAATGATGAGGTTTTGGGGAAAGGTTATTCTAGTGGTGGGTTGTTTGTTTTGGACACCATTGTTGAGATGAATAATAATGCTTCTACTTCTGCTTATATTGTTGAGTCTTTTGATTTATGGCATGGTAGATTAGGACATGTTAATGCTGGTTCAATGAGACGCTTTGATGTGTTCATTTTATATATA
>LHUT01005669.1:906-12556 GCA_001412135.1 Silene latifolia subsp. alba | reverse complement strand
TCATGGGATTTTAGAATTCCCATGAATTGTGTGAGTAATCAAACGAGGCCTTAAATTAGACTCGATACCAGGTTTCCAACCAATGTTATAATAAGATCCAACCCGAAGAATACTCCTGAACCCCCAAGATAGATTACCAGTTCTTCTAACCAGTAACCCGTCCGAAAAAGTTTTAGTGCTATACAACTTCTCCCTCAACACACGTGCTATACAACTTCTCCCTCGACACACTGTAGAAAAAAGATTCCTGATCCGAAACCAATTTCCATACATTTTTAGCAAGTAATGCCTGATTCACACTCAATGTTCCAGAAATTAAATTCCTATATTTGGATGCAAGTTAATCGATGAGCACACAAAAGCTAAAGCTAAGGAGGCTACCGATGATGAGGCAAGTGACGATGACACTGGTAAGAAGAGAGTTTAATCAATTTTAGCAAAAATGTGTATCTTTGTGGATGTCGATCGGTGAGAATGAAGCAGTGTTCAACAGTTGGATAGATATTATTGCACGGAGGCATGCCAATTGTTCAGACCATTTGCTTTTGCCGGCAAAGAGCTTATATTGAGTGATATAGCCGCGAATCACACAGGACGACACTTTGTGGCTTATCACACTAGTGATGAACATAAGGTAAGAATTGCACAAGATATGACGGTTCTATTAAAATGAACACCTAAACAATGAACTAAAATGAAATATAAAAATGGTAGACCCAAAGAATGAGTATGAGGTGCATCCACCAAGACTAGAGATTTCTGGGTGTAGTCCTGAGATTTCCGAGATGTAGCTTTTCAGCACTTTCTGTTACTCTCTCCGGAGTCTATATACATGTAGATGAATTGCCAAATCCACCAGAATCAAGTACCCATGAAAACAGCAGCAAATAAGACTTCCAATCATCCACTTAATTTGAACTGAAATAAAAGATCGTTTATTAAAATGACATTCCATTACAAAAAGGAATACTGTTTGGAAACAAGTGATACACACCATTAGTTCTTATACTATTAACACGTTTTTTTTTGTCCAAATTAGCATAATTGGCACACTTCCAGCTCTCATCGATTAAAAACTAATGTGAGAATGTTTCACAGGAGTTTAATTGCAGAGTTTATTACAAATTCAAACTGACAAATTAATCATCGTCAGTTCGTCACCCTGGAGTAAACCATGCCAAATAAAAATCATAATATTACTAGACACCTACATAGTACAGATGAGGAGAATGTAAAAGCTAGGAAAGAGACATCATACCTTATGAGGCGAGAGAGCTCAAGTTCTGACAAAAGTAATTCCTCAAGTGGTTTTGGGTTTGATTCAAACATGCCGGAACTGTACAATTAAGAAATATACATGAGTTTACACGTCCAAGGTGACATATTTAAGGTAAAACTTTTGGCACCTAAGGATATTTCCATTCACAGCGGAACCAGGAGATTCATTATTGTTAAGACATTGAGTACAATCTATTTTTACCTTATTCCTGTTGTTCTTGTACAGCATGATAATGGTAACTCGTTAACAGTTAACTATACCTCTCTATTCACAATTTTACAGTGCAAAGTTACTCAAATGCACTCTCTCGAGCAGTCAATTATTTCTTCCTGACAAGTCTACGTACGACTCCTGTTGTTCTCACCTTTTTCAAGCAACCAACACCGTCTAATTTGCGTTGAAAATACTTCTAAAAAGTATACAATCAAAGTTTTTGTTAGAATATTCTCTTAGGCTCAAAGGAAGCATCATGGGTGTGACCACTTATTATAAGAATCAGAGTCAATCTTCATCGTCTGAAAATGCTACTCATAACTTCAGCAGGGACCAATAAAATTTTGTTTGGTGTCCTTTCAGTAATTTAGCGTTTATTGTATACAAATATATTCCCTCCGTCTCAATCATTTGTTTACATTTGATGAAAATACCCCTCACAAAGAATAAAAAGGGTAAACAAATGATTGAGACGAAGGACTATTTAATTTGTTTAGCACAAAAAATGGACCATACTCATGAAAGTTCAGTTTTATAGACTTCCCAGGTTACCCCTAAACTAAACATGGGTCGGCATTGAAGCAGCAAGTGGCAACAGTTCTACGTACAGAGAGATCTCATAGGATTAAAAAAAAAAATAATAAATAAATAAATAAATAAATTAAACTAGACAAACCTGTAGTCCAAAGACAGCTGCCTATGGTGCAAAGAAAAATCACTGCCAACATATGATGCAATTAAACTACCAGCATCTGGATGAGGCCAACTTCTCGTTGTTGGAAATCGCAAGATGAACGTCCCTGGGTCAGAATTTCCCAGTGGACCCTGCAGAGCGTATTCCACTTCATCCTTGGTAATAAAGCCTTCAATCCACTTCGGTGATATAGAAGCCCACAACAAGTTGATCTCGTGATTTGATATGGTATAAGCTACCGGATATAACCAGCACCACATTCTATCGAAGTCATCCTTGGTCAAATAATCTCGGGCTCCTGAAGATCTCCTCAGAAAGTTGAAATCCTACCATATGAAATATTCTATTCTGAAATATCTTGACTTCAAAACACAGACGACAGCAAGAAAATGGTAGTGACTGATTGATATTTCACAAATGCAGATATGCTGAAAGAGTAGAAAGTTGTTCTGTTTCATTACATCATATTAGGACTTCCACTTGTAACCTTCCCTCTCAGCTTGTCTCATGATTTGGGGGGCCTATGTGGAGAATTTAAAATATTGGCCCTCAATCCCCTCATAATAGTTTAGAATAGTCAACTAAAAAAGTACGTAGAGGATATGGAGCAAGAAAATGTATGGCAACCTTCAGCACTTACTATACTACCTCCATTTTTTATTTAGGTCCATTAGGGTTTGGCACCAATATTTACGCGAGGACAAAGAGACGACCATTTTCATAGCACATGGTTCGGGCGAACAACAGTACCTCACTGTCTCTAGGGTTCCTGCAAATAGCAGGGTAAAGTGGGGTTGGATGTTCGTAGCCTACCACTATAACATATGGAGCCTGTGTTCTGAATGACGCATAATGAAGACGGCGTGGATAATTGCATCTAATGGAAGTTAATTCATAAAGCAAGGAAGTGCGACCACTTTAGTGAGAAATAAGGAAGTGCGACCACTTTAGTGAGAAATTTTGCTTAATTCCATCATAATTAAACAATGAAGACATAATGGTCATTTTGAATCCAAGAAGTTGTTGGAGTTGGACTTAGAAATCGGGACAAAATGAATAAAAACCATATATATGAAAAATGGGGCTAAATAAACAATTGGAGGGAGGAACACTTATTCTCACACGCGCAAAAGCACAAAAATTGGGCTCTCCAAAACTTGGGTCATGTTTTGAGAACTTTATAGAACATTAGACAATCCTCTAACCCACCCCCACAAAAAAAGGGTCACTTCAAAAACCTGAGATTCATGGTAAATTCGTAACTATTGATTCATTACTTGATGAGCCATGAGCAGCCAATGAATCCATCTAAGTTAAGCAGGCAGAAAGAACCACCACACATCACAAATATATGCCTACATTCTAAGACATATGAATCGAGCTAAATAGAAATCTAGACTTTTAAGACATAAAATTATTTTAGTGTTTTAAAAAGCAATTAGAGAAGGCAAAATGAAAGGAATTGTCAGAAAAAGCCACTAACAATGGATGATTGCATATCTTTGTAAAAGTAGAATATAATGAAAGAAGTACTAGACAGCAATATCTAGGTGAAAACACATCCCTTCAGTAAAACAGCTTAGATATGCAGAGAACTTGGATTACCTGTTGAGTGAGAGCTCTTGTGCTGCAGCAAGCAATCCTCATGAATTGCTCTTCTATCACAAAAACAACATCATCCCAGTGAATTTTCTGACTGCCTCGCGAAATCAAATTCCAAACTTTTTCACCTTCCTCTAAAAGTCTTTTTGCTATGGTAATTTGGTGCCTGGGATTAAATAAACATGTTCTTTGGCGTAAAAGTAGCATCAATGAAGCCTTTTGTTACGAAAGTGATCTTCCCAGAAGATGATGGTTTATTGATTATCGAAACAACTGCCGATTTTGATTGTCCGCAATTGACTTTGGCGGTCAAACTATGTCGAATATGACCAATATTTTTCAAAATTTACACTAGTTACAACTTCGGTGTCTGAGATTAAATAAAGATGTTCTTTGGGGTAGAAGTAGCATCAATAAAACCTCTTGCACTGAAAGTGATCTTCTCAAAAGATGATGGCTTATTGATTCTCGAAGCTACCGCCCATTTTTATTGTCCACAGTTGACTTTGGTGGTCAAACTATGCCGACTATGACCAATATTTTTTCACAATTCACACCAGTTACAACTCTGCTTAATTTTGATAGTATGAAAATTTGTAGTTCTTGTAAATCGAACATAATAAATTTCAGATTGTATATCATATATTTGAAGAAATTAATTGTAATTGACATTAGTTACCATCAAAGTGATATGGGGATTAGAAATTTAGGAAGGTAGTAATAATAAATACGGAAATACCTGTGATGGGGGCATCCAGAAAAGAATGCAACCTTCTCTGCCATGTCTGCAATATCTACCTGAGAAAAAGCTACAGAAATCTCCTTGAGCATAACTGACCTCTCAGTTAAGCTTCCAAGGCAATATCTGAAAATTGTCAAATCTGAAAGTAGTTCTATGTTGCAAGGCGTGTTTTTCAACTCTGAAGTTTTTGCTCCAACACTTTCCGAGTCTGACGCAGAGTCATCTATACTTCCATAGTTTTCCTGTATACTCCCCAGGCTTGTTCCGAAGGCATTTGTAACCTTATATTTTCATGACTTAAGAGTTAGGCATAGTCGCAACAGTTAAAAGGAAGAGATACTCTACAAGAAAAGAAGGAAAAAAAAAAAAAAAAAAAAAAAAAAAAAAAAAGAAAAAAAAAAATTTAATTTTTTCAAAGTTTATTTTAATGGGAGGGGGGGTAGAGGGGGAGGGGGGGGGGTTATGGTGGGGGGGGAGTGTTCAAGTAGGAAAACGATTCGATATGGTAACGTGGGTTACTATGTGATGTGCCAGACATATAAACAAACACAATACACAATCACAAAAACTACTGACAAACATAAAACTCCAAAACACAGGAAAACCCNTTTGTTTTTTTTTGTATGATTCGGCGACCACCAGGATTTACCCTCTTTCCCTACCCGACCCTCTTCCGATTTATTTTAATGACTTAAGAGGTAAGCAAAGTCCAAAAAATTAAAAGGAAGAGATACTCTAAAAGAAAAAAAGGAAAAAAAAAAAAAAAAAAAAAAGTGGATAGAAGGTTCCCCATTTAGCTTGTGAATTATCACATGACCGGTACTATAATCCCTTCAGATGCTGGAAATCATACATATCTTAATGTGCATGTTCTGGACTATTCTTTCACTTTACCACAGACTAAAAGAAGGGATCCAGAAGAAGAAGAAGGTTACTTTGGTAAATTGGAGCCTAAACACAGCACTATTATGCCAAAGCATGAAATAAAAGTCATTTATGATTTGGTTTTGAGATATGATGAAAGCAAAATGGGTTCACTAACTTGTATGTGTTCTTTACCTTTTCTACTAGCAAGTGATCGATTCAATTTTCATCATTGATCATCAGATGACAATCTCTTGAGTTTTCAATAAAGTGATAAAAGTTGTGTACACTCACCCACCTTATCCGCACAGCCAAAACCCAATGAGGCATTGGGCTTCTGTTATTATATGTTTCAAGTAAAAGCAGGACATTGTATTAATATCACGACAGACATGAGAGAAGAAGATGCAGCATATCAACTAAACCATGAACTAGGTGCTAATTTGTTAGCAAACAATGAACCCAATGACCAGATACCGGTAGTCCGGTATACATAGTTTATGAATAATATTTCTATGCTTGCGCTTTTCCTCCAAGGCATTTAAAGTTTCCAGCACTAAAAAACAAGATCTACAAAGTATAACTTAAGGAAGGAAAACAATGGACCTCATTTTCAGGCACTCTATATGAGTTGCATTCTTCTTCGGGCTGTTTTGCAGTAGTATCAGCCTTGGTGTCTTCCATTGGAGTATCTTGCCCAAATTTCACCCTCTTTGATGGGGGATCTGGTTTTATTTCACATAAAGCCTTTGACTGAAGCTCTGAGTGTCCAACAGCATATTGAGGTGAACTGGATCCACTGAATAGATGAACGCCTGATGGCAATTTCTTCCACGTGATGGTAGACATATTGCCGCCATTGCTTGTCCTTGAGATGCAACGAACTGGTGGAGAAAATGCCTCAAAGAAAGGATAATTTCCAATCTCGGGGACATCAAACTTAATACGAACCAGCTTGTTTTCGCACTTGGATGACAGCTGAAAAGACGCGCAGGAGATTCATCAGTTAAAAGCTTCACAAAAACATGATAACTATTTTCTCTTAAAAAGATAGCAGTAGAAATTCTCGGCTATACACAGTGTAGCACATCTATGTACACCCCAACCAATGAGGAAATCAGAACTAACAACGCTTCCCATCAATTACAAAGTAGAATCTCACTTTAAAAAAAAAAATGGAACATTCTATTGGCCACGGTTTTCAGTGACGTGGTACAGAACGCCCCCTTAAGCATTTTCTCAAACTTGTACATGAATTATGAGATGGCCACAAATACAATTTCAAAGGGAAAGGAAAGTAACACAACAATCTGAAATAGCCAAAAGGTATTCGAGGCAACACACGCGTCTGAAGCACTTACTACCATTAAAATACACAAAACACAGCAACGAAGATAAGCCATAAAGAAGGTTAATCAGCATCCAAGGAATTAAGAAATGCACGCAAATCAACTTGAAAACACCATAAATTATTCCCTCTGAATCAGAAGAGGGGTAGCTAGTCAACTTTAAAACAATAAGAGTTTTCTCGCACCTGAGAAATGTTCATTTTGAAAGATGCACGTCCTTCAAATATTTCGACGGGTTTATCACGTGATGGAAATTCAAGTCCGTCATAAATTACCAAAAGAGGAGCTGCATTCTCTTCTGCTTTCTCAACTGGGGACCAATCATCAGCATAGATAAGTGACGCAACAACCTAACATCACATGATATATAAGAGACCGTACATGGAATATATGTGCATTAATGAGCATAGCCAAACTAGAAATAAAATCCATGTATTAGGTGGGCCTCTCCTCATGATGGAAGACACGCAAACCTTAAACAAAGGCATTGAGCATACAGATAATAATAAAATACCTTCCAGTCCCTATGCATGGGCTGACCAAAGGCATCTAATAGTAAGACATCCAAAGAGAACTTTTTGTGACATGATACCTGCCAAAGGTTAAACGAAGGGAAAACAAAGGCGAGATCACTGTGAAATTCTACATTCAAAACCATATAAGACTATCATTATTGTACTAAACTAATAATATCCATGACCATAACAATTCATGCATTCAAAAACTGACTCTTTAGTTATTTCTCCTGACCCCTATCCCAACCTTTCCATCCCTCGTACAGAAACATATGGAACTACATAGAACTTATTGACAGGCATCCATAAAGTTACAACTCCATATTATGTCCAAGGACCCGCATAGTGGATAAGGAACAACTGCAGGCTCTAGAAATGAGAAAACGTTCGTATAACACTGGCAAGATGAAAAGTGAAATTAGCTTTTACAGAAGAGAGAGAGTCATAAAACAGCTTGGCCGAATAAATCCATTGAAATATTTCCTTTTATTAAATTGATGTGGATCCATACAAAAGGGGGAAAACCCCCCAACTATTCCTACTAATGGTTTTTTGCTTCATGTATTTGCATATTTCTACCCCCACCTTCTAACCTTCTCTCAGTAATCACTCTGCTTATCTTTTTTTTTCATTTTCCAGCATACATCCCTTTCTTTCTTCGGTAATTCATTTGTCATTCCAAATGGTACGTGTTCACTCAGGAACCATGACCCCCTAGCGTCCATGTGCAGTGAGGAGTTGCCTTGGTCAGTCATGTCAGAGAGAATGACACGCCTCAGCCCAATTATCTCAATGAGACTAAGTAAACAAATAACAGAATAAAAGAGATTGAGTAGAAAACTGATGACAGGAAAATCAACTATGAAACATGAAAAACATGTTAATCAACCTTGCCACCAACAATATTCCAAATGCCATCACTTTCCAGTTCTATATCAGAAGCAGATGCGGTATCAATACATAGTTGAAGAGGTGGATCCTGTAACAAACAAAACATAAATTATCCCACAAGTAAAAGAAGGTTTTGAACAAAAGGAACATATTTACAGTCAAAATTACAAACCTTGACATAGTGATTCTTGATACAGGATGTTAAGCGCAATACTTCTGAATTGTAAGCATAGCCGTCAAGGCTATCGAATCCTTCATGTAGAGCAGACAGTGCCACCATCATCAGATTCTGACAGTCAGAATCTTTAGTGAACAAAGAACTTACATACTGTTCACCTGTAACCTTTCCATTAAAGTGGATGCGTATAACATTGCTACACACCTGGGATTGAAGAAAATAGTAAATAACCAAAACCTTACATCAAGTAACACAGGAATTTAAATATATCACACACACACACACACACACACACACGGGTGGAATAGTTCTCCAAGCTCCTTCATCTTCCCTTCACTGCCATCACTTTCCTCCTTTTCCCCAGAGACAATTACAACCAGTCCAAGCGAGCCCTAAAAGGTGTTCTTGGTGACTGGAAACAATAATTACTGAAGCCATAGCACTAATTTCCTTGATTTGACCAAAAAAATTTAAGCCAAACCGATCACGATGCAGAGAATTAAGACAATTGACTGTTTGCCTTTCTACACATGGAGCAAAAACTGCAGAAGAAAGTAGACATGTTTTGACATAGAAGCTGCACTTTTTAGCCTCTAGAAGTCCAAAGAGTTGATGCATTTGGACATTTATAGACATATTAAAACATTTTTTTGACATAGAAGCTACACTTCCTAGCTTTCCTAGCCTCGATGTTGCTTTGCACATGGTAAAGAGGTCTTTAAGTTCAAAAACAAAACCTATCCTTGAGAGACTTATTTCACCTTCATGGGACAACCTTTACTTGATACAGGAACAACAGTATCATAGTATCAACTAAAGCTTGTCCCACAATAAATTAAATTTTTAAAAAAATGTAGCTATTATCTGACTGTCTTATATGGTAGCTTAGTTGATTTGCTTACACATGCAGGAACTTCACATCATAATAGTGTTCACCTTACTCACATTGCCAATTACTTGGTAAAATACCAGAATTCAGTTTTAAATATGCAGGATTTTTACCCCAAATGCAAAATTGTGGTCTGCCGAGAACAATCTAGTATAATGTGTGACAAAAAAAAATACTACCATTAGGTAGCCAACCTCTTACTTGTACAAACATTCATAACTTTCAGTACTAAAGTTTGCTGCCCTCGCCATTGAAATAGTGATTGGATCGACTAATAATGATTTAATGTCAGGAAGCTAGTTCCTACCACGCTAGTTAGAGATAGTCTCCTTAAAAGAGGCCAACAATTTGAAAATTTTCCCCAAAAAACACAGAAACCAGGATAAACCAAAAAACCAAGTCACTTGACAAGAGCACACCCGAAGCTCTCATTTACTATCACGTATGATTAATAAAAATGGTGTCACACATAAATATCAACGGTAACATGATGTTAAACTACCACCTTACTGAAATACAAAGAAAAGTATCATCTATGGTCAGGCAACTGGACCATTTAAAAAAAATAATAATAAAAAATAATAATAAAGAGAAATTCTACGGAGTACCTCTTTATTTTTTGAAATTATATGAGATACCCCTCGTTTTTCAAAGTTACTACCCCTGTATTTTTTTAATATTATTGGGTACCCCTCAATCGTAAGTTCTATTAACTTTTCCGTTCAGTCGCCATATACATAGTAACATAACTGAAACTAAGCACAATCTTCATAGCCTACACCGCGCAGCCCTTTAACAACCATTGGATCATTGCTAACAGTCTAACACCCAACCCCGCCTCCCGTCTACATAAATTTTCTTGGGCCTGAATTTTTTTGATAAATGCTCCGGTGAAGTTCAGTTAGACATTTGGTATGTTACGAGTCAAAGATCTGAAAAAAAGATTTTGGCTTGGTGAAGATGATGGCTACGGTGAATTAGTGATGATGGTGAATGAAGATAATGAAGATTGTGAGTGGAGATGAATAGTTGACAGAAAATATGAGCACTTCTGGAAATAATTGACATAAAATATGAGCAGATGCAGGAATAGTAAACAGTACTTGCAATTGAGAGGTACCAGGTAGAATTTCAGTAAACATAGGGGGTACCTTGTAAATTTCAGAACACAAGAGGTACCTCGTCGTATGAATAAACAAAAGCATATATTACGCGGTCTACAACAGCTTGATATAGAATCATGCACCAATCTTCCATTTACAGATGCAGACACCTACCTCACAACCAAGATGAACCCACTGTTCTAGAGGGAACTCCATCTCTGAAATGACAGAAGGAATGACAGCAGATTCCTTATGCGATAAAGTAGATGGTGAAAGAATTACCCTTTTGTCTTTGCCAAGAGCAAGAAAAGCAGTATCAGAATGCAACTGCAAGTAAACAGCCAGCCAATACAATCAGTTACACAATCAAATCAGCAGCATACAGGTCAGAAATCAAAAATATATTCTTCTAGCAAATGGCTCACAATTCACAACTGGCAAGTCAGTAATTAAACCCTCAATATTCACTTACAGACAACAAGCAGTAAAAGTTGGTTATGCCTTATGCCTATTATTGCCACTGGCATTTCAACTAACCCATACGGACTACATCAAATTCACAACATATCAAGATCGAAACAGCAATGATGTTGCTCACTGAGATTTGGACAACCAGTTGATCACAAAGAGAAAGAAACGAAAGAGACAAGCAGAACACTAAACTCTAAAGTGTCAGCATGTTAGATGGCTTTGAGGGAGTATACTATTAAAATACAATTCAAAGCCAGGAGTATAATGATAGCGGCGATAGTACTCGACAATATTATAGAAAATGTAAACTAAAGAATAGAATCCATGAATAAGTGATGGAGTTACAATTTCACTTACAATTCATACAGAACACAATGGAGCATAAAGGAAAAAAAAGGAAGGGAAAAACATAAACCTGGTGAAGAATTGTACAAGGAAAAGGGGTAGACTTAGGAAGATAAATCCAGAAACATAAAGCAAAAGAATTATGTTGCTTTAAATCAACTTGAAAGCTCAGATCTTTCAACTCTGTGTAACCCAATTTAACTCCTTTTTCACAACCCATTTTTCAAACTTAAATTCTCAATCTGCCCACTTGATCAAACACCAAATTCTTAAAGCTTGTGCTCAATTTGTGAAGAATTGGGAATTAATGAGGAAATTAAAACCCAGAGATGAAAGCTTCTTTAATGTAGTTGGTACTTGGTACCCGCTGTTTTGATTCTTGTTTAGGTGTGGACTGTGGAGTTCTCCGTTTCAGAAATTGGGAGATGTTGAGAAATATTAAACCGCCTGTTAAAAAACGGTTGTTGCCTTGTTGGATACTAGTGTAGAACCCGCGTAAATGCGCGGTTTTTTAG
>LHUT01005668.1:0-12560 GCA_001412135.1 Silene latifolia subsp. alba | reverse complement strand
GGGTTCGCCTTATGGTTGGGTTGCAATGGTTAAACATGACCTCTCCGTTCAATTATTTAATCCAATCACCAAGGCGAATATTAGTTTCCCATCTTTGGAAACCATCTCATCCCTACCTATATATGAACCCCCAGATGATGAAGTTCCATGGTTTGATTATAATGAGTGGCTTTTGGCGGCTTTTTTGCAAAAGGTCATTGTGCTCAAAGTGTCTCAAGGTGGTGGTCATCACGAGTTTGTTATTATGCTACTTTCTGTGTTTATGAAGGGCCCAATTTTTGCTAAGCATGGAGATCAGTCGTGGACGGCAATATTGATCAAGGAACCAAAGGTTAGAGTGTTTGATGTTGTGGTCATGGATGATCTTGTATTTGCTTTATATGGTTATGAAGGAGCAATTGCGTATTGGAGTGTTAAGGAATTCTATGGTTTAGGGGTTGTTAAATCAATGGTTTATTTGACAGGTAAGTATAGGATTTTCGCAAGGGCAAATAGCGGATATTTGGTACAATCAGGTAGTGATCTCCTCTTGGTGATACGATTCAAGTTAGGGGGGATGGATGATTATGAGATTGCTCACCGAACAAAAGATTTCAAAATCTACAAACTTAATCCCAACGACAAAAATTGGGAGAGTGTTGAAGATTTAGGTAATGTGGCGTTGTTTGTCGGTGAGAACTCTTCTATGGCAGTTTCTTCAGCACACGCCCAAGGTTTGCAACGTAGCTGTATATATTTCACGGATGATGAAAGTGAGGCGTGGCTGTATCCAGACGAGCGTACACTTCTTGCTGGACATGATATGAGTGTATTTGACATCAGAACAAATCATATAGAGCGGTTTTATGAAGGCAATGATACACGTTCCTCATTTTGTTCACCAACCTGGTTTGTTCCTCATTTTTAAAATCGTCCCGGGTTATGATATTACGTTTAAGTTCCCTTTGACTAGTAATGGTTTTGCTCTTTTGTCGTCACAATTGTGTGGCAGGCATGTTAGTTTCATGATATGAATACAGGCAGACTGATTTATAACAATTCTGCATTCATAGGAAGCATACCTTTGCAGACTCTGCTTAATTTGGTCTTGATAGTTTCATAGTAACTAGTAAAAAGGTAGATTATACAGGCATCAGGTTCTGGTGTCTCTTTACCTTACCAGCTGAATCCCATAAGCCGATAGGGGATAACTAACAGCAATTTACGGTGATTCTAAGGGAGCTTAACATTGTATTCTAGGCGATAACTAACAGCAATTTACTTGTGTTATTCCCAAATGGCATTGCACATGATTGTTTGTATTCCCTTGGATGTCCTATCTGAACAGAATGATTTCCTGAATATCAGAGTAACAATGAATCTCTGGTGCCGTTTATGAGCTTAGTGGACTTTGCACTTGGCACTTGAAGCTCTTCTATTCGCCTTTTTCTATTTTTCTTTTAAGCAGGAATACTTTATGTCAAAATACATTATACATTATATATTTATATTTGTCCTATTCGATAAGGATCATGTGTTCCATTTTTGTGTCTCACTCCATACACATTTTGACGCTAAACAAACAAGTCATTTCAAGTTTTGTTTGATTGGGCTTCGGTCAAGATTTTCGGATCTTGACTCCGGAAAAAGGGGTCGAGTTGGGTCGGGTCGGTGGGTTTATGGGTCGAGTCAACTTTTAACAGATCTACTAAGCCCTTGTGAATTAAGGACATCTTGTTTTGTCACTTCTAGACCTGGCAAAATGGGTCGGGTTCGGGTCAGGCCAATTCGGGTCAGGTCAGTTCGGGTTTCTCATTGATTTCGGGTTAACTCGGGATGGGTCATTTCGGGTTTTGGGTCAGTTTCGGGTTTGTTGGTCGGGTGGGTTAAACGGGTCGGGTTGTTTTGGGTCGGGTCATTTTCGGTTCAATGAATAATAGAGAAAAAGTCATTTCAAGTCTTTTCTGTTCGATTAGAGTTATATTTTGTCGGGTCATTTTCTGGTTTGGTGGTTTCGGATCGGGTCATTTTCGGATCGGGCCAGTTCGGGTCAAGAAAGCTCGGGTCATGTTCGGGTCGGATCAATTCGGGTTTTCGGGTCGCGTTCGGGTGACGTAGTTCGGGTCTCGGGTCGGCCTTTTCGGATCGGATCAATCGGGTCGGGTTGCTTTTGCCAGGTCTAGTCACTTCTGTTGAAATGTCTTGATGGTCTTGTAGCTTTTAACAGACCTACATGCATTTCACCAATTCTGCATTCATAACACAATTGGTCTCCCTTGTGACGGGTTACCATTTGTGACAGATATTTTGTGAGGTAAAATGGTATCCGTCTCGGGTTTGTGACGGATAGGTGTCGTCACAAACAAGAATTTGTGCTTGTACTAATCCAAAATAAGAGGGATGCCTGCCACCCTGGTGGTGTGGATAGATTTGTGAGGGACGAGAAACTAACTCAAATGAACCATCAGCGATGAAAATAACTTGAATATGATTACTCTTAAAATAACAATTGAAGTTTGTTGATATCTAATTTTTCTAATCATAATATTTAATTTTTCATCCAACTTTATGTGTCCTGCTAAATAAAGTGTTACAAAATGCACATCCGTCTCATTTTTATGTCCAATTTCGCATCCCATGGCCTCAATCTTCTAACAACTCATCCTTTCAGAACATCTAAATATATTTCAATGTGTAATGTTTATGTGTCAAATATAGAGATAGTAAATGAGACGGACAATCTAGACTGAAATGAGATGTGCCTGTGGTGGCCTGTTTTCACATAGTAATCTCGTTATCCACATAAACAAATTCCTCCAATCCCTTGGGATATCTATATGTGTGGATAACAACCTTCCATTGATATGCTCTACCCACGTCAAATTAAACACACATATTAATAGCATCTATTTATTCTCTACATCATAAATCATTCTCCTTTCTCTGCAACTCACTCAGTCCCATGAACAATTGCTCATCACTTTTTCAGGTAAATGTTTAACATTTCTGATCCCAAACTTTAAACTACCTTTATTTCATTTCTAGATGTGTTTTTGAATCATCTCTTTTGGGTTTGTGTGTTTTGATTAATTTGTTGGGTATTTTTGGTTTAAAACTGTGTTTTTGAGTGATCCACTTTGTTATTAATACAAATTCTCATTTAAGACGGAAGTATCCGTCTTAAGCTTAAGACGGGTCAAGGTTTTATCATATGCACAAATGGATTTTTTAGTGATCTAGTCTGAGTTATAAAGTTTTGATCTTTTGAGCATATCTTCTGAGAAGACTTAACTTTAAAACTTGGAATCGTGTGTTGTGCGTTCCCCGATCATTTGTTTACCTTTTTATTCATCATTGAAGGGTATGTTAATGAAGGGTATGAGAAAGATGGAAATATTGTAGGAACTGAGCTTTGGCTTTTTGCGAGACAGTTTTACAAATAATTTAAAACACAAGAAAGGGCCTTATTGCTTTGTGATTGCAATGCTTTTCTACTTGAAGGTTTCGTGCATCTGTCCCTCTTCCCGCCATACGCAGGATCGCTTGAGGCACTGTGTAATGTTGGGCCAATTGGGGTTTCATTTCCAATTTATCCAAAGTCTTACTATTCATTGGTTTTGAAATATGAAGAAAAGTAACATGGTTCACAAACTGTCGACGTTTATAATAATTTTAAGTCGTAGACAGACGATGCAATTCTCCACATAGTTTTCGTAAGAAAGGATAACCTTGAAGTAGCTTCTGCCCCGTTCCCCTTACCCCGTGTATGCAGCAGCTGTTGAGAATTTGAGACAAGGTAATGGGGTTTTGATGTTGTAGTATTCAGTTATTCACTGTGCAACTTCCACTTATACCGTAAAGAACTTGTCAATTTATGCGTAGGGGTGATTGAGTGAAGTGAAAGTATAAGGGGTTGGTAAGGCAGGGATGTTTCTTTTTTATACTTTACTTTGGAGTTTGGGCTTTTGCAATCTACTACTTCATTCACAAATTCAGCTAAGATATGTTCAAAAGATCAATGCTTCAAATTTCTTACGAGTGGTCTTCTATGATTTAATAATGCTTGGGGGGGAAAGAGGCTGGGATGATCACCATCATATATAGTCTGAAAATTTGAGCTCTTAACTTTCCGATTTGCAGGTTGCTTAGGAATTCCTATTGTGATAATTGGTGAATTGAGAGTGGAAACAAAAAGTTAGAAAGCTATCTTGAATGTGAAGTTGAAGTGTGGAACATTTACTCCGAAAAACTGAAGTTGCTGAAGCAGTTGTGAAAGAGATGACTCTATGTAATCCCATGCTCAGCCATCTGAGAGGAACTTCTGCCACGAAGAGAATGGTTCATGGAAAATCAGCTAAGGTAACTGTTCTGAATAATCGACTTGCACAATAATGTGCCTTAACTTCCTTAAGCTTGTTCCCTAGTTTCGTAACATTGACATTTTTATCCCCTGCTGTCAATCTGTCATGTCATGGCATGTCTTGTCATGTACTCCCTATTTACCTTTGCTTTTGGCACAAAAACCGAGGAAGGAGGAAGGGACTATTTGTAGCTATTGCTATTGGATGGCAAGTGGATCAAATCCATATGGCTGATCTAATTACTCACTAAGAGCATTCCCAAAATAAAGGTAAACAAATGACTGAAACACACAAAGGAGGAAAAGGTAAACAAATGATCGGGACGGAGGGAGTATGTTAAAGTACCAAGTGTATTGGTCTCTTAGATCTATAGTCACTACAAAGTTGGCTATTGTGGTCAATTGTGTCTCTTCTTTTCCCTGTTCCGCCCCTGTCAAATTCACTTTTTAAATTGTCACCTTATTTCTCTTTTCGATTGTTTAATCATGTTATAGACTTTTAGCTTGTTGCTATGTCCTGAAGTTCTACTTTTAAAATTAGAACTGTCGCATTTCTTTTACCCCTTAGACCAGCTTATTGTTGATATTCACAACTGTTTTCCACATTTGTAGATCCCTTTATCCAGGGCATAAAAGTGCATTTATGTTGTGATTCTTCATTATGTCATTTGCTCCTTGGCACATCAGCTGCTAATAGCTTGAACTTGTAGGTCATCTGAGGAAACTACAATTTCCACTTAAGGTTCCTCCAAAAAAAAAAAAGATAATCCTCTTATGGATCAATGTACAACTTCAACAGGCGTCAACCTCACTACTCAATCCTCTAAGTTAGAGCAGCTCCCCCTTCCCTCCTCTCTCTAAACAATGAAAAAAAATAAGTATTTTTAGTGCAAATGTCATCATTTTTGGTTTACTCCATTATCTTAGTAGTGTGCCCCTGCTGGAATTTTTCACTTCCCTTAATGTCAAATCCTAGTTCCGCTATGGGTATTAATCAATGTTTTAGACATAATTAGAGGAATCGGATGTTGTGGCCACATCCGGGTTGTTGCTCTCTAAATGAGCCCTATATCGTGTCAAAATGTCGTCATAGTTAGCTTGAGCCCTTTGTATTATCATGGACGATATTTAGTTAATAATTCCTATAATAGCAATCTGCAAATCATTGCTTGTGGATCTAATGATTGTTATGGTCGATTAATTCCGTCAGGGAGAAAGTTTAGATCACATCAAACTGCATCCAGAGCCTGGCACCGTTTGTTGTTCATTATGTTTGAAGAAAACAAGTTGCAAGATTGTGCGCGCTCAAACAAAGATGATGAACATTTTGGTCGATAAAGGGAAGGCAGAAGATGCGCTGTCAACGTTTGAGAAATTAGTTGAGGATGGACACAATCCATCACTGATAACATACACTACTCTCTTAGCCGCCTTGACCATCCTCAAGCGTTTTGACTACATACATCCCATTGTCTCCCAAGTTGAAGAAAATGGAATGAAACCCGATTCAGTGTTCTTTAATGCCGTTATCAATGCCTTTGCAGAATCAGGAAATGTGGAAAAGGCTAGGGAAGCATTTGTAAAAATGGGAGAGAGTGGATATAGACCCACTACCAGCACTTACAATACATTGATGAAAGCTTTTGGTATAGCCGGTAAGCCGGAAGAATCAATGAAGCTTCTTGAGCACATGTCCCTAAATGGGTCTGTGAAACCCAATCTTAGGTCATATAATGTGTTGGTGAGGGCTTGGTGTAGCAAGGGGAACATCGCACAGGCTTGGGACGTGGTCTTCAAAATGTTGGCTTCTGGTCTAAAACCTGATACTGTGACATACAACACTATAGCAACGGCTTATGTCAGAAACGGAAAGACTAAGCTTGCCGAGGAAATGATATTAGAGATGCAGAGCAATAATGTACAGCCCAACGAAAGGACTACCTGTATTATAATTAGTGGGTATTGTAAAGAAGGTAAGATGAAGGATGCCTTGCGATTTGTTTATAGGATGAGGGATCTTGGATTGCGCCCCAATCTTGTTGTCTTCAACTCACTGGTTAAAGGATTTCTGGATATCACAGAGATGGACGGTGTTGATAAGGTGAGTACTGACTGTAACACCCTCTTATTGCTTTATTGCAACCTTCCTGTCATGCTGAAGGCAGCAAATTGATTATGCATTCCTGCTGTATGTCAATTTCGTGCTTTGAAGTTATTTTGAACTTTTGATTCTCTGTTGTGGTTTTTTTTTCTTTCCATGATTTTAATGGTTCATTGACGGCTTCAAGCGGTCATTTGTGTTAGCTGATCCCAAATTAATTCGAGCTTCTTGTTTGAACTGATTTCAAGACACCCACAAGTTGATTTCATTTGGCACCATTTTGATAGGTTTTGGAGTTGATGGAAGATTTCGGAGTGAAACCAGATGTGATAACATGTAGCACAATCATGAATGCCTGGAGTGCTGCAGGTTATATGGATAAGTGTCAGGAAATATTTGACAAGATGGTTAAAGAAGGTATTCAACCTGATGCACATGCATATAGCATTCTTGCCAAAGGTTATACGCGCGCAGGGCAACCCGAGAAGGCCGAGGAACTCCTTAATCAAATGATAAAAATGGGTCTCCATCCTAACGTAGTAATGTTCACGACTGTAATCAATGGATGGTGTAGTACAGGGAGAATGGAATGTGCTAACCGGGTTTTCAATGCCATGTGTGAACATGGTATATCTCCAAATTTGAAAACCTTTGAAACCTTAATCTGGGGTCACGGAGAAGCAAAGCAGCCTTGGAAAGCACAAGAAATCCTTAGTATAATGGTCGAGTATGGGGTCCAGCCTCAAGACACCACCTTTGTGCTCGTTGCCGAAGCCTGGCAAGCTTCTGGAATAACCAAGGAGATTAGTAGAGCTATGGTTTCTGCAAGCAATGAGAACGAAGAGTTTACCGTGGCTCATCTGGAGAATGTATTTAAAAATGGGTCTCCACATCTATATGATTCTTCTTATTCTACCCCAGGAATCGCAAAAAACCGATTTGTGGTGAAAGATGCATTGGAGCCGGGCAGTAACATGTGTCCTAAGGCAAGTTACACGGGCCAAGTGAATCGGTTTGGGAGGAGACCACAGGTTGTTTGTCGGAAGCAATCTCATGGTCATGGGCAGCTAGGTATGTACAGTCACCTTGCTCTTCCTTGTACATTGGTGTTCTTGAACTAAAGGAGGATCTTGTTTACGCAATCTGTGGTGGAAGTTTGATGAATACAGTCTGTCAAACCCTGCTTACTGTTAATTGTTGTATATAGTAACTCACCTTGAATCACTGCCTTTGTGGCTCGTTGATTGTATCTCGTCATCTAATGTCATTAGGCTACATCTCGGATTGGCTGGGCATGATGTTTAAGTTATAGTAATGAATATATTGGAGATACTGTTTTATTTAAGCGACGTGCTGTCTTCCTTCTCGTTCATTTGCACTTTTAATGTAATTTAAGCCTTCAGTCAGTCGATGTTCTGCTTCATTGACCACAGGCCGAAGTGCTGAGGGTATTGTTGAATCATTCGACTGAGAGAGGTCATTACGACTTACGAGTACATGTCCATTCATTTTAGGTTATTAAGCTTGAGTCTGTTACGAGTGTTATTATCGTTTTTTTTTTTTTTTTTTGGAAGAGTTAGTCAGAAGTCGGGTCATTTGGATCATCACGAGTGATTTCAGATCAGTCCAAAGAGATTTTCTTGACAGGGTTATTATTGCATTCAATTTTGGAGTGGTGATCCTGAGCAAATACCAACAATTTCTTCGATCAGCAGGAAAATGTGATTTTCATATAACAGATAAAATTTCAATGCTCAGGAAAATGCCTTACATTTAGACTTCTTATAAATTTGCAATTTTGGAGTGGGGATCCTGAACTTTGACTATGAACAAATGCACAGAAAGCGGCTTTAAGGTTTTCCTTTGAAATTGCAAAATTCTTATAGCTACACAAACTAACTCGAGGCAAGGAAAGGAACTGATCCGCAGGCAATTCATCCAGTATGCTTTATATGCATCAATTAGAAAGCAGGTTTGTCTGTCTGTCATCTTGTCTTGTCAGACTTCTCAGGTGCGACTTCTTTTTCCGATGATGGGACCCTGCTGAGCATCCACACCAAAAGCACCCCAAAAAGAGCACCGGAGAGATGTGCAACGTGATTAATAGTTTGTACAGCGTAAGAGCCACCATTTATCAAACCAGTCGACGCTTGAGCAGCTTCCATCACCTGACGCCATCAAAAAAAGAGAAAAAAAGGATAATTAAAATTCTGATACATTACATAGTAAACCGTCAGAATCCTCGACTGTTAAAGCCCGGAGACTAAAAATAATGATTGATGATTTGAGTAAACATTACGTTCATTGGGTTTTCCTTTTAATGCTCAAAATTAAAGTACTTATAGAAATCTTAAAATTATTTAATGAACATGGGTTTATGTAGAACAATCAAAATCATTGTTTTGCTCAGCAGAGCCAAAATCTTCGCTCAATGGAACTCCCGGTGATGACCTTACTTTTCAGTTACGCTTCTCATTGAAGATGAATTTTTGTGAGATATCCAAAATAAAAATTACACGGTTTCATTTTATTAAAATTTTCAAGCCAAACTCATCCCGTCAGTTAGCTTATTTTGAGCAATTAGAGAAAGAAAAAGAGTTCTTCCTCGGTAACACAATACTGTTGCAAACATAATTAGTTTGAGGAAATTTTCTCACCCTCTCGATCACAAATTGGCCTAGAATAAGAACTTCGAGAATCTTCCTCCAATCCCAGGACATCTGCAAGAAGCAAGTAGGTGACCATTCACGATTCGTTCATTAAGAACTAGCCATATTAGAGAACATCAAACAAGAATTACCTTCACAAGGACACTGATAGCAAACAAGCCAAAAACAGCACCAGATGCTCCAACAGAAACCGAATTTCTTGGTAGAACCAGCCAAGAAACAAGGTTTGCACCCGCACCAGTTATAATATAAGAAAGCCACAACCCGAAGTTCCCTTCTTCTTCTTCAACGAGTTTCCCTGAGCATTTACTAAATTAATATAAAGAGATGGTATATTTGAAAACTATCAAAGACTTATCCATCAAACAACTGCCTTACCGAAAATATAAAGGAAGAAAAGGTTGCTGGAAAGATGGTTCCTGCAGAAACAAACATCATCTACAGAGTCAACCTAGAGAGAGCGAGTAATACTGAGACTAAGCTTAATTAATGTCTTAGCTCGAACAGTTAGCACAATGGTTGTTGATTTAAGGACTTCAACCAAAGAAAATCTTCATAGCTTATGAAACA
Organism: Silene latifolia subsp. alba; assembly: GCA_001412135.1. Classification (NCBI taxonomy): domain Eukaryota; kingdom Viridiplantae; phylum Streptophyta; class Magnoliopsida; order Caryophyllales; family Caryophyllaceae; genus Silene; species Silene latifolia. Next base: position 2,881 of record LHUT01005668.1, on the reverse strand, counting down.
TACCAACTTCCATGACAAAATGCAGCTGTCACAAACTGATACCAAGCAGGCCGGTTATGGTACAAGTATAGCATCCTAATCCCTCGCATCTGAATTGCAAAAGAAAAAAAATTACTGCTGGTGGTTTTGGCCAAGATTGTAACTTTATGATGTTGGAACACCGAAATTATTTTAAACATATGAGGAACTTCATGGTAGCCAATATATAGCAATTTAACCATATATCAAACTAAGGATATATATAACATGGCATGTCACACACATCAGAATAATAATTTCAGATGGAGTAGTCGTTTCTGTCTGGGGAAGAAACTTGGTCCATTGATCATATCAAAAAAATTAGTTTCTGGAAAGACGGTCATACATATACGTCACTAAGTAAGATTTACCCTTTTGACTAATTAACCAAGTGAGAGAATAAAAGCTCCATTTAATGTTTATATCAGTCATTCTCATGATAATACCAACACAATACCATCTCATATCAGAATTCGTGTCAAATGAAATGCTTCTACTTTCCATGACTGTTATTACAGTTCATTTTGCAGTTATACATCAAAATCTTTCCAGCACAAAAGATTACGATGCTTGAAAAATGCAGTACCTGTAATATGTGATCTGCCACATATACACCAAGATTCAGAAGAATAATCCAGAACACTCCATTCACCCTTTTCTCAGGTTTGCGCCTTTCATCTTCTTTCCCAAGTTCCAGCTGTGACATTGAGTCTAAGAAAGATTTTATTATGCTGACTAACCATGAACTACATGAAGCTTGTCTTATAGTGGGGAAAATCGGCAAAAGCAATAAATCAGCACAATTGCCGAAAGTCGCAGGATTGCATATGATGTGTGTAAGTTTAGGATCATTGCAACATCTAATTTAGAAAAAAACAATGACTCGAAGTAATTCATAATCATTGACAGCTTGACTCTTTGTCATATAGCCTTAAAGACGGATAATTACTCAGTTGCCAATCCATCTCCTTTAGGAATCAAACAAAACTCAACCAAGGAAAAAAAGTATTCATGAGATTTGACAAGCTAGAGAACAAGCTTCAACCTTTTCTTCTAAATTTAGAAAATCTAGAAAGTCAATGCTTTGAGTTAACTATATAACCCATTGCTCATGTACATCGAATATCTAAAAAGTGTTAATGTATATATCGCCAAGACCTCCTTGGCTTCTGTTTTCTACAAGATTACTTTTCCCGGCTTAATGCCTAAATGCCTAGTTACACTATCTCCTAGTTCTCTCTTTACCCATGTGTCATTCTGAATAAAGACTGACCCAAAAAATTAAGGGTGAAAAAAATCACTCATTGAGCAAAGCTTCTATAAGCATTGTGTTCCATACAAGTATACAACAAAATAATTGTCTCACATTATCCTTCATTTGTCAACCAACCCAGAAATAAGTGGCAGTCAATACTCAATAGTGATTCCTCCATGTACCCGTGGATTTATACTTCCTAAGAATCGATCCTACGTGAGAAGTAACTAAGTCTTTTGGTTGTACAAAGGAAACATATTTTACCGCCGGACATTCCAGTCACTTTCGCGATTGCAAGGGACGCAGAACTTCCTAACAAGTTTTACACTTTTGCTTCCATCAATTTCGTCAACCAAACAAATATATGCCAACTAGATGCAACTACAAATCTACAATCATACTTTATCTAATTTCCTTCTCAATTACAGCAAAAATGCCTAGCTCAACCTACAAACCCCATCATTTCTTCTACTATTGGTCTTAAGACAACATCTAAAACAACAACAAAAAAACCCAAGACCTAACTCCAATGCATGAATTTCTTTTTTTCTATAAATTGCACTACAACATTACTCCGGTGTCTCAATAGCTCTCACAAATTACGGGTAAGGGTTTCAATACATTGCACTAAAACCTATATCAAGCAAATCAACAAAAGTCCACACACACCCATGTTATAATCTCGAAGACAATCATAATCAAAATGACATAAAACTTTATCAATAAAAATCCAAACTTTATCATATTCAATCCCATTGCAACCCAAAAAAGCAACCAAAACGACAAAAAGAGAGTAAAAGACATGAAAAATTACCATAATCTCTGCTAAATTTGCAGCGAAGATGAGTTCCATGATTGAATTGATTAGAAAATTTCAAAAACACAGAATTAGAAGTGGGTTTGGAAAGAGCAAGTTTGTGAAGGTTGCAAGGCAGAGGAATTGAAGGTAAGAAATGGGGTTTAAGAGTAGAAAAAGGAGTAAATCGAGGAAGTGAAGATGGGTTTAGTGTAGTTGGTATGAGGAGTTGATTAATTTGTCCCATTTTTTTTACTGCTTGATTGTTCTCTCCCTTCTACTTGTTTCTTTTCGTTACTACCTGCACAAGTGGTAGTAATTGCAGAATGCACGGATGTGTTAATCTGTTGTTTTTTCTGGTGTGATCTTTGGCTGGATGATATTTCAACTGTTCAGAAAAGCCTAAATTAAAATCCGTCAAATAACATTTAATTTGTATTTTTTTTAATTTAAATTTAATTTGTTTTAAATTTAAATGGATATCCCAAACCCTCCTATATAAAAATTCTCAAATATTTTTTCTCCAAGAGTAATCTCGCTAAATAAAGAAAATAAGTCTTTATTTCACTACTTTTTTTCTTGTATATAATCTTTTAATCATTATATAATCTTTTCTAAACTCGGAATTGTAATCATTTAATTAAAATAAAACAAAAGTGATATAAATTTAAAAATTATAAATTGCTAAATTTTATATGGCTCCGATAAGACAATTCAGGTAGCTTATTTGACCAAAGTAGCTTATTTGACCAAAATTTCAGGTAACGGATTTTTTTGCAATTGTTTGATAAGTAGCTTATTTGACCAAATAA
>LHUT01005667.1:0-12560 GCA_001412135.1 Silene latifolia subsp. alba | reverse complement strand
TTATTAAGTAATTTTGTTGGGCCTTATACTATTGGGTTAGTCTTACCTAAATATAGGTCTTATAGAACAATTTGTGTTGTTTATTTTTATTTTTTGTTAAATTAGTCAAATAATTTTACAAACAATTTAACAGCACATCTATTCACATTATGTTATTTCTATTATACGAAGTATATAAAAATAATGACAGTCGAAACTAAAGTGATCACATGCTTAGATATTTACAAGTAGCTATATGTTCATGCAAAAATGAATTTTTTTTTTTTTTTGTAGCATAATTCCATGGCTTAACATAAGTTTTATGTTTTTTTTAAGGTCTTTAATAAAGTAGTCATATAAATGTATAAACCCCTTTTTCCCGTTCTTTATTTATCTTTAATCTTTAATATTCTGTTAAAAGCATTATAATCAAAGATTAACAATAATTAACACGAAAAGAATTTATGTTATTTATTTTTCTATATTAGTTTCGACTTCCAACTTCCACGTCTCCTGCCCAAAAATGACCCATTAGAGCCAGCCTGAATTGATCCGTGGGCTAGATTTGGGCTATTAGGCCCGCACATATCTTGGCTATTTTTTAAGGCCAGGCTCAAACCCGCCTCGCAAGCCATGAATCCATTGATCACCTCTGGTTGGGGCTTGGGCTCTTCCATTGTGAACAGGAAAGTTGAATTTACAAAATTGTAAAAGAAACACAACTTTTACGCGAATGTTTTTTTGGGCAATCATTTACCTCAAATATCATTATTGTTTTTTATTTTATTTTTTCAGATTTGAGATACGAAATAATACCAAATTACCAACACCAAAAATTAGTCAGTGTCGGCTAATAGTAGTAACATGGCTAACAACTAAGAAAGGTTTTTTTGTTTGTTTGAAATCGGAGGGGAGCGGGGAGAGATTAAGCGGTGACAAATCGAACCAATTAGAACTAAAACCAAATAAAAATGGGTAACAAGCCCAACCATAATAGGTTACCTCCTAAAGGAAAGGGGCATTACCTTAGGTTTTGTTTTTCCTTCTAGTAAAGATAGCTACAATGACATTTTTGACGTCGACGAATGTCAATGACTTTACCGGTTAGATTACCCGACATTTACACAAATCTACTGAAGTCAAAATGGAAAGACAGGCAATCGAGGGTTATTCATGGAGTGGCCATGATACTATGATAGTGACATAATAATAAGATCAAGAAGCTAGAACCAGATGAAATTTGAAATTACGTTGACAACCCAGTTGCTCCGGAATTAGGGGTACCAACTCTTTTTGTGGGGCATCCATATCTTCTATATACACAAACCCACCTTATATAGTGGCAGAACATCGGGGCTACTGGCACACAAAACGGGCCCCAAACTCACGTACCCCAACAAACCATCAGCATTTAACGAGTTTCCTCAAGTACTTTAGACTGCCCAAGGGAAACTTATTTGGCAGCATACCAGTTCTGGGCACATTTGGCATCAACAACTAGCTCAACACTGAGAATGTTTTTCCCATCAAATGGTTTTGACATGCATTCCACAACTAGATCCTTGGCCTCTACTGAGGATTCTGAAGGTCCTTCCAAGATCACTTCATCATGAACCTGCACAAAGGAAACGGCATCTTACAATTCCGTGATTGACCGGCTTATGGAGGATACCAAAGGAAAAAGTTGAGTCATACTCCCTTTGTCCCAATCATTTGTTTACCTTTTATATTCTTTGCGAATGATAGTTTAATCAATGGTAAACAAATGATTGGGACGGAGGGAGTATACATATTACTATATTAGACTAGAAGTCCAGAAGTTCACGAGTAATTTTGAGAACAATCTTTTAATTGGTGAGTCTTGTGTGAGATGGTCGTATGCATACAACAAATCAAGACCGTTTAACATTAAATGGCTAGGTTGTATGCAATCTATGCATACAACCGTATCGTACAAGCTTTTTTTGCACTATTTCTTAATCATGCCATTTGTAATGAAATGGGAGAAGCTTAAAAAAAAAAAAAACATAATCCAGCCGAACCTGGAGAAGCAGTTTCCATCCAAGCTCTTTCAGACGTGTATTTCTCTCTATTTCCATCATGGCACACATGGCGACATCAGCAGCACTTCCCTACATTACAAAGTACCATGTAAACAAAATCACTTTCTGAGTAAGAAATAAATGGCCTACACGAACGAGAAACAAGGATGAAAAAAGATTCAAAAATAGGTTGAGAATAAGTTGTGGCCATGTCATACAAAGATCTAGTGTTGCACCAATTAGTAGCCTGCAAGCGTGGTGAAATGATGATATTGTGACTTTGTGATGTGAAATGATGATATTGTGACTTTGAGAAGTGAAATGAGCACGAAAAAAAACACATATATATGATTGATTGAAAGTGCCGTGAAAATGGAATCACTTTCCAAGTAAGACACAGATGGCTTACACAAATGAGAAACAAGGATTAAATATAACTCAAACATATGTCAAGGGTATGTTGTGGCCATTTCATACAAAGACCAAGTGATGCACCCGTTAGCAGCTTTCAAGAGTGGCGAAATGATTATATTTGCGACTTTGTGAGAGGTAAGGGAACACCTAAAAGAAACTTAGGTACGAGTGATTGCAAGTGATATGTGTCTTCTTGCAACCGAAGAAAATATGCTCGGACTATGTTAAACGAGTGACGTGGGTAAGTGAAGTGTCAGATACAACTAATTTGTTCAAAAAAACTCCATGTTTTGGCCTAAAGGATATGTCAGATATTTGTGTCGTGATGACACACAACCAAATTAAGTACCAAAGTCATATAAGTGTTGGTAAGACCGGAAATCCGGAATGAAGAGAATATGGGGCATGGATTAGACTATATTAAACCAATTTGATTCCTTTGACCTCATCTTTGTTATCTTATTTATTCCGTTTCTCTCCTTTAGTCTCACTTTCACCTGCTTACTTTTCTAAGTTTACCATCTTTAACTTGTATCTGGATCTTTTTGGTCACACTTAAGGTGGCAGTCCCATAAGATTTAGGACAGCATTTAATGTACCTATTGTTGCATGCAACTATGCAAGCACAAGCCATCTAGACACAAGTGCAGCAGAAATAGCTACCTGCACGGGTGTGTTGATAGCAGCACGTTCAATGTGACCTTTTTGTAAGGGTGAACACTTATCTACTGAGGGGAAGCGACGAGCCCTCCCTAGCAACGTGTGAACACAACCATGTGTCAAGGCTTCTTTTTTCCTTGCCTTTTGCCATCTCAACACCTCCTGACGTTCTCTATACCACAGATCAACAGTTTCCCTTGCCTCTTGAACAGAAACCTGTAGATAAAGAATGGAATAATATAACAACTTGGTAAACAGCACACTAATTTTCGAACTCTAAATCCAAATGTAAGATTTCAGATCTTTGGTTAACACAGAACAGAGAACATAATTACAAGAGTACTGATCCGCATATAAATAATTGCAACAATACAGCAGGTAGAGAGATGGGAATAACGAAGATACCTTCCAGTCTTTAGCAAGCCCCATGGGAGTTTTCCCATATGCAATTGAAAAATTGAGCATTTTCGCCTTCCTTCTTTCAGATCCATAAGCATCCTAGGAAGTAGTTATGCTATTAAAATGAATTCAGAGAGATGAAAAAAAAAAAGATGTAGCTCAATCAATCGACAAGGAATTTTGACTGAAATGCTGGCCTAAAAGAACATATGTTTTCTAACATAATGAATACGCCCTTGTAGGATTGTGAAGGGGTGTAAGTGAACTAATCCCATCTGACAATCCCTCAAAATTGATTAGGTCAAACCAATCTCAAGTTCGAACCCTGAGACGCGATTGACCTAATCAGTGTCAATAATGAGCTTAGTCATGTATCTCAAGTAAGAGCCTCCCCACCAACCACGAAATGTCATCTAAAGGGTCACAAATGGTTTTTCTCTTTTGCTTTAATTGTGTGAAACAAAATTCATATTTTTTCCTCTAGTAGTAGTCACTCTTTGTATGAGAGGGTTGTAATGGAGCTAAATTTTGGGCTAAGGCAGAGGGTTGTTTAAAGGGGAACCCAATTAATTTTCTCAAAAATCATTGAAAACACTTGTAACTTCTTAGCTAAAGTAATTTGGTGTTCTTCTAACCTTTAAAGTTTTTTTAGACAAGTTTTTCTTCTTTTCTGCTGTTTGTTGTCACAAGACAAAGTTATACCAGCTTTGCAGAATTACAATCCTAGACTCCTAGCCCAAGGGTGACGGATCCTGAGAGTAATGCCAATGATTAACAGATGAACCGAACTTTATGTCATACAACACTAATCACAAATCTATGGTTTTTCCTCGAATCAAACTGCAACAACTAACCTAAACAAGAATGTGCGCCAAACTTTCATCTGTCACACAGTTAAACCCTAACATGTGCATCATAAGCGTTTAAAGACCAAACATTCTCAACAGATCAAAAACTGTATCACCAAATTAGGGCAAGATTTTCATACCTTAAGCAAAGGGACAGGAGGCTTTTCTTCACCGGGCTGTGGATGCCACTCTAAAATTACTTCATTTTGTTCAACTGCTTCCCTAATATATGGATACATATTCATTGCAGTTCTAGAATGGAAATCACCACCAGCCACAAATGCTTCTTTCATACTCTTACAGTCTGCAAGGTGTGCAAGAATCCTAAGTTCCAACTGTCATAGGGAACAAATAAAAGTCATTATAATAGGAAATCAGATATTAGAATAGCCAAGGAATTAATAGAGCAACAGTTTGCCAACCTGTCCATAATCAGCAACTATCAGTGAGTTTCCCGGGGAAGCAATGAAAGCTTGGCGAATCTTATATCGATCTTTCTCTAAAGCAGGTTGGTTCTGAAGGATAGTAAAGAGAGAGAATCAATATAGGTAAAATGAATAAGAAAGCTTCTTCCTGTTGCGCTGCCTATGTATTACGCGAGGACAGCATAAAAATACTCAACCTAGATCCCATGTTATTCAGATACTTCATTTCCAGCAGCATATTGCCTGCTGGATACAACACGATATATTGGCACTTTGTTTTAGACCAAAAACATGAAACTTGTTCGCCAAATAGCCATGCCAAACAATTGGCACCGTGTCGCATCCGAAACTCGCCACCGAGTCAGTTTAACATACATAGCCCAGACCTTACTCTCAGAATTTTTAGGGAATATCAGTACTCTTAAAAATAACATTCACATGATAGAATGCTTATGGAGCAACTATACTTTGATCCAACAAGAGACCGATAAATATTCACCAACACAAAATAAAGTTCAGAAGAATCGTCATCATATGAATGATGGCTACCTGTAGATTTGGTCTTCTAGCAGATAACCGGCCAGTTTCTGTGTTTATGTTCAACGAGCAATGAATGCGCCCATTCTTCCCTGATATATGACTGCCCTGAAAGACAAAACAACGGCTGAGACATTTGTTGAATGCCAGGAGTAACTGAATAGGCAATATTCAAGCCATATAAAGAATCAACATCATCATGCCTATAAAGTCCAAAACTAACATTGAAATTAGCAACAACATGATAACCCTTGGACTTTAGAAAACAAAGGTAGGCCAAAGGTATTTTATACCGAGAGAAAGCAAATGAGAGACCTCAGATAGCAAATGTGCCGCCTAAGAAAATCCTTTTAACAGCTTTTTATCCTTTAAGAATGAAGGTTAAACCTTTAAACATCAGTTTTCAATAATCATTGGATATTCACATGTCATCTAATGGATCACTGGATTCTAGAAATATGTTCCACCTCTTATTGACGTTTTAAATGATTTTTCATGTTCGTCAACCCTGACATCTGGGGATTAAGTCTTTTTTTTCATAGTATGAGCTTTTAGGTATTTATGTCGGAGTTTCTAAATAAAGCATATTATCTTAAGAAATTTATGCAGTTCGGGACAGTACATATATACCTGCAAAGGAAGTATGAAATTTGAAATCAAGGAGTCAATCGAGCACATTTCACACAACGCAGCAATCGCATGACAGGCCTCCATTCCCTCATGTCCTCCGTCAAAGGCAGCATAAGCCGATCCATAAGCAGATATATCTACATCCTTACTTCTTGAGTTTTGTGGAGCATCCAATGCTTCAAGATCAGAAGCCTCACTAGAAAAATCATATTCTGCTGATACCTTCCCAGCAAGAGCCTTCAGAGCATCTCCACTCATAGAAGGCCATCCACTCGCCGTGTACAACTCAGTCTGTAACGGAGAACCAATTTTGTACAATGTAATATCGCGAAATTTTTTCGGGGCCTTCTTTCCTTCTTCAATCACATTATCAGTATTCGGAATTTTAAATTTTTTCTCTGTAGGAAGAAACTCATTTTGGTCCTTCCTGTTACAAGATACAGAAGGTAAGTCACCAGACAGTCACGACAATTCTCAATAAGAATAACAGAAACATCTCACCTTTAAACTAGTGATGATATTTATTAATAATAAAACAAAGCTTCAGCTTTGGAGTCTAGTGTTAAATAGTAGATTGATGATCTTCTGTGGGGTGCGCAAGACATGTCAAATCTTTGTTGCTAAATGTCAAATCAAATCAACCTCACACTTTTTATAAGTAAGATATAATATAAATCAAGGGACACCAAGGTGTGTGTGTGGCACCCATGTACAAAAAGACAATAATATTAATCAGATCAACCTCATACTCCTCAAAATTGTATTAGATAACAGATTCCCTCAAGTAATGTTGAATGATGAACAAGAACAATATTGTAGATGGCATCCAGAAACAAAATCTCTGAATTAAATTTATGCATAGCAAAAAAAATGTCAATTCTAAGTTGGACATGTACAGGTTCACTTTTAACATCTTCTCCAAGTGTCGTATGGGTTTCAATCACAAAATTAAATTTTCATAAAAGAGGGTCCAAAACATCAAAGGAAAACAAGAAGCTAAAAAACATAAACCTGTTGCAACTGCCACCAAAAAAGAGTTGCCTTAGCTGGGTATCACTCCCCACATTCATATGCCTAGCATCTGGGCAGTACTTAGATGCCCAATTCCGGAAACGGTCAGCAGCAATTCGTTGCTCAGCAATAGCCACCTTTTCCACCTTTGAAAGATATGCTCTGTCTACTAACATTCCTTCAGTTTCCATTTGCACAAGAAGTTTGCCAAAAGGCCGCCAGTAGTTTTCATAGAAATGGAACATATTACCATAACAATTACCATTCATTACCCACGGCATTTTTGATAACTTGGATTTTAAGCTCTCATATAGTTTCAAAGTACTCATAGAATCTAAAGAAGAATAACAGATCCATGGTTCCCTTTCTTCTATCTGCAACTCCTCGACCGAAGGAAGAGACACAATTTTCCCCATCGACCCATCTTTTTTCGTCTTTCTCCTCCCAAATATGGTTTTCATTGATATTTTACCTATCAAGTCTTCATCCTGGAACATCTTGCCCTCATTCATGACCCTTGGATCACTTGTTAGAGCCTCAAGGGAGTAACCACCCTCTGTTCGTCTAGAGGAATCCCACAGCCTTGCCATGTGCATTGTATCAGCATGGAATCCTGATAATTTGATTTCATAATTCTCTACAACATGGCAATCAAAGCTGTAGTTGTGCCAAACCTACACAATGTTGTATAAGCGGTAACTAAACATGTGAAAAACATTGATCATTGGTGGCAACCCTTCCAACGCCTTACATTTGTATGGACAGAGCCACAGAGCGCTTCGGAAGTAAAACGAATAGGGACAAAATCCCCTGTTTTGTAAGCAAGCAGGGATTGAGGGGTTTGGAGGAGGGGAGAAGTGGAGAAGTGGAGGGATCCATTTTCCCTCCTACAAGCCTAATTTAAATCCCTCCAATAAGGGAAAGATTTGGAGAAATCTCCCTTTCCCTCCTCTATTCTGTATCCAAACCTAGTGTTCGTCCCAAACCCATTTTGGGGGTGGCTAACATGAATAATCATATAGATCCGTCAATGTTAGTTAGTAGTACAAAAAAGGTATAAAAGGAAAAATAATGAAAAAAGCAAAGGAAAGTGAAGTGAATAGGTGTAAGAAAGAAATGTTAAAGAGGAAAGAAGGCGTGAGGAGAAGGGAAAGTAGGGAAACATAAAGTGGAGAAATTACATTTGAAGAAATCGAAAATAAAAGGACTGAATACACCAATTTATACACAAGAACAGATGATGGAGTATTGAGGCAAACTTAAAGAAGAACAGCAATAAAATTTTAGCTTTAACCCCTGTTTTAAGCAAGAAATGGGAACAGTTTTAATTCACACATTTCGGAAAATTCACGTGGTACCCCTGAACTATGCTATTTTGCACGTGGTACCCAACTTTTTAAGTTTGTGCACAAAGTACTCTTGAGGTTTGATTTTCAAGCATGACGTGCCCTTTTTATCGTTCTTAAAATTTTCAATTGAGCATAAATCGTAGACAAGAAATCGGTTTTTGGCAATTCTTTTTTTCATATTGATTAACTTTTCGAGATCTATAATTTGACAAAACGAAATTGGTTATTTGGAAATTTAAGATCGAAGTTATGGTTGATTTGAGGTTTTCATACAAAAAAAAACGACAAAACGTCAGTCGACATCCCCCCCCCCCTCCCTCTCAAATCATAGAGTATGATGAGACAATCATTTTAGAACAAAAATTGGCCGATTCTAAATGTCGGTCTAGGAGTTATGGTCAATTGAATTTTTTATAGCGACAAAAATGGTATGTTATGCATGAAAATCAAACATAAAGGGTATTATCCGTAGACATTTTACCATGTCTTCGAATGCACAAAATTCATCTAGTAATACTGGATCTTTAAAGCAATTTCACCTTTTTAATCGACGGGTCTTCAAAGAATGGAGCAAATTCAGCCAGAATATGTTTCCCACCTCCATCTAACACGTCTACCCATATACAAGATTTCCCGTTTCCATAGTCCACATCTTTTCCAGAATAAATACTGAAGCAGATTATTTCACCATGGTTAACAGGTGTATCCTGTTTCACGTCGATCTCGGATACCTATCATGACATATTTAAAAAGCCAATCAGTAAAACCAACATTGAGGAACTCAATACATAATGCATATATTCCATATATACACACGTCAAAGTACAGTACGAATTGATACAACTGCAGGATATTACATATATGATCCATGGACCGATATAAAATCGTATATATGAGATCCTTCATTAGCTTGCTAGACTCTAGAGTAGTCTGAGCCTATGAAGCAGAAGGCATACTTTCCCTTCCCCCATCAAGAGGATAGGTTTACAAAATAGTTTTCATTAGATTATAAAACAATTTAAACTCCCGGATAAATTTGCAGCATATACTCTTCAAGGAAGAGAATGTTATATGATAAACCTATGTATACTGTGATAGATTATCATTCAAAGTTGACATCACTGACTACTAAGTCAAATGGAAACGATATAAACAGGATGGAGTATTACAACTCCTTAATCAGCGACTATGAGGGGAACTATAAATTCAATGGTACAAAACATACCTCTGTATCACAAGCATGTACATGGTGCTTGTACTCATGTGTGAGTTTATGAACAACCATTCTTGCAGTAGCAATATTATCTACTATAAGAACTTTATTAATGATGCTACAAAGCCGCCAGCGAAGTTTGGATTGGTTATCAACATCTACTTCCCGGGATATTGTATAATCATCACATTCTTCAGAAAATGGAAGACCATTAGCAGATAGATCTATTACTTCATCCCCAAGAAATGGACTATAATCAGCAGTAACCGACTTTTGATGCGCAGTATCTTTGTCTTGTGTTAACAATGTGCCATTGACTTTCTCCATCAGGACACCATTAGAGTTGAGACCCCTTTTAGTAGCATCTGCCAAGGAATAAGAAGCATACTTTAATTCATTACGTGCTTTGTTGCTCGATCTATCAAATAAAGGAAGCACAAAATGGGGAAAAAACACTAACATCCATCACACAAGAACAAAAAAAGGGGTACCTGCATTCAGCCGTTCATGTGCTTCAACCGGACTACAATCCGGTTCAATCGTCAAGTCTGCCGTGGAAATATGACAAGGACCAGGAACAGAAGAGATGCCAAGAGACCTAGACTCCTCATTTATGCTTTCGTGTAAAGAGTCCATGGAAGGCTTTTGTGTGACCTTAGAAGGTGCTCTTTGAACTTCCACCACACTTTGGCTGAAGTGCAATTTACTATTCTTTACTTCCTCTGTATTTTGTCTCCAAAGACTTTTTTCAGAACCTGTGACTACCTTCGGTCGTCCAGGCTCCTCGTAACGCGTTTGCCTTGACAATCTCCCTACATTTAAGAGCAGCAACAAGTGAGCAAGGCTATCATGTGAATTTTCATCCCGTCACCACAATATTTACTCCTTTAAACCTATCCAAAATGGTCTTTGCCCCCAGTCACAAAATAAGGCAAAACTTTGATGTCCAATATGCTCAATCGTGAAGATATGAAACAGTTGTAAAATACAAGGCCGCAAGCAAACATAGAGATTTGAAGACCCTTGGAGGCCCAATATCTTAGGTGTTCTCACAAAGATCATTTTGGAACTGCATAATAACAAAGCCCCGGCATAGGCTCCCCCCACCAAGTAGAGTTAGTGGGAGTCGGCTGTGAGTGTGTTTCAGATACAGAAGAGTACAGCCAATTTTAATTAACAACCTAATTATGAAAGAGGAAAAAGCATTACATGGAGGCATAGAATTTACTGCAAAATCACTAGTTGAGTCAGTTGTACTTTGTCTCAGAGAACACATGGGTTGTTCATAGTGCCTTCTTGATTCTGTGGATCTGGTCCATAATTCATTATCTTTATAGGAAAGTCCACACTTCCGCTGTTGGAGTAAATGGTCCTCCCTGTAAACTAATTAAGATATTCTTAAGTAATGGGGATGATAGTAATGCATCAGCACGAAGTTTTTTTTTCCAATTCAATAAACATTACTTGATTACACAATCATTTTATATAAAACACATTATAGTATCATACCCGACAGGTTAAGAACTTACACAAGACACAATTGACAAATACGTACTCGCAAGTGCAGCAACTTCTTAGCCCACCTTCAACAAGAACCTCTCGAAATAACACATAATGAGGGGTGAATTGGGCAGTATGTACGATCAAGAGCACCGAATAAACTGCCCGCCACCAAAAAAGACGGCTAATACATGGGGTCTAATGTACTCTCGTGTGCACCTAATTATAAATGCCTACCCAAAAAACCACACAGCATGGAGTTCTGCACTCTCAAATGCAGCAACGAATTTGTCGACTATCAACAATAAAATTCCTAACTACTTGTGTGGATGGATGTACATAGAGGGAAAGGGGGTGGGACAATTTTCCTTGTACAGTTCCTTGTTTGGTTCTGAATGATGATGGAATATAGCAAAATAGCTCACTAAATTGGCTGATATTCTTTTTATTGTGTAGCACCATCATTCATTCCATGCAGTTCTCAATGCAATTTTCAATTTTCATCTTTGGTTGTTCGTGTTGCAAGCACAAGGGTAAAGCTGCATACATCCGACTCCCATAGCCTGCAATTTGCCGGCGGCCTTGAACATTAGGCTAATGTTGTTCTTCCAACATAAGAAGGATCCAAACTGACATTAGCATCGCCTCGCCTCACCATCTGGTCAACCCCCCCCCCCCCCCCTCCCCTCTTCCTAATTGTCTGCACAAAGAAGGCGTAAACCAGCAGTTGTGAGGTATGTCCCAGCAATAACACCCAAAAAGAAGAGCACTCCACCTCAACAAAAACAACCATAAATCACAAATAACTACATGAATATAACCCAATTATCATAAACCCACAAACAGATTAAACCAAAGAAACATAACATAAAAGCAAAAGGGTAGTAAAAGAAAGGAAGAAAACGGACCATTCACGAGCAAGCGAAGAAAAACAAAAAAATCGGGTTCGGCAACGAGAAGGATAAGAAGAAGCCCAGAAAAGGGGAGGAAAAGGAGGCTTCAAAGAAGAAGAAGAAAAAGAAGAAGCCATAGATATAGCTCGAAATGAAGCTCTACCCAAGTGTTGGGTACTCTTGCTACACATACAAGACCCCGTTTTTAGGCTCAAGTTTGTGTCTTTTTGTTGTAAGTTGCAAATTTGAGAGATGGGATTTTTGGGGAAGGAGGGTTTAGAGAGGGGTTTTGTGTCTGAGATAAGGATTAAGGCAAAGGGTTGCAGCAAAAGAGAAGACAAGAAGAACAAAGGGTCATTTCTTTGGTGACAAACTAGTAAAAATGGTGGATTAGCTAGGTTTTTAGACCCCTACAGACTCGAGACCATTCACCGTAGAGTTAACCCCAAATTAAGGACCTCAACTATTATTTTTTTTCCAGTTAAGGACCTAAACTATCAATGTGTACAGTTAAGGACCTCACAACCAAAATCCATCCATTCTACCGTTAAGTTTGGATAATCTACCAATAAAATACTTCAGAAATTAAATTAAATACTTACTTTTCTTATACTGTATTACTAGTTGAAAAGCCTGTGCGATGCACGGGGCTGCCATTAG
>LHUT01005665.1:0-12481 GCA_001412135.1 Silene latifolia subsp. alba | reverse complement strand
AAATAAAAGATGAAAGTTAGATACGGCTTTACAAGTGTCCGACACGTTTTGACGTGTGTCCGACGAGTGTCGTGTCCGACACGGGAACGCCAATATTCCATCGCCTGTCACCATCATAACGATGAGTACTGGAAAGCAGCAAGTACTATGTTATATAATGAGGTGCCGAGATTAATTGGAACATCTATTATATTTATTTTTAATTGAGTTATGGAGGGTGCGTATTTGGTAGATACCTGTGTGAACATAACCAGTAGGTTAACAAGCGCCCCGGGGCGCTCATTATCAGCTTCCTTATACTAACAATTATACGTAAAAAAACTCCTCCATCACGATTCACGACGTTAGTATCTCTAAGGCTTGTTAAGATGAATTAAATCAAGCTAGATGAAATTTGAAGATAATTTACTTGTAACAGATAATATTATCTAGAATTAGGATAAATTTAACAGACCCTCTTGTTTGTGACGGTCACAAGCTTGTGATCTCTCAGCTTGTGACGGAATAGTACTGTCACAAATGAGAATTTGTGTAAATTTAAATGAAATGACATGGATTTAATGTAATTCATCATCCACCTTTTGGAAGATATGACAGATCAATATTCACGATTTAAGGATAAGATACTTTGCACTTGGCACTCACTTTAGCAGAATCAAACGGAAAAAGGGCAGCCAACTAACTTGCTTTGTCAATGTCAATGTCAAGTAGTTTGGCATAAATCACAGGACAACGATCTTACTTGGAAGTTGGAACCATGGATGATTCACGCAGCCCATAGCAATACCGTTGGCGAACATTTCCGTCAACACCAATTCTTGTTTAAGACTATCTTAACTTAAGACGACTCTCACACGACTCTCACACCGATTGAGATTGAGGTGGAATAAAGAGAGGTTGTGAGAGGTTTAAGTTAAGACAGTCTTAAGCAAGACTAACTGATCCGTCAATATCCATTTCCGTCAATGGTCAAGAATAACACAGTGGATTTAGCATAAGATCCATTATTCGTGAATGAAGACCGTTAACTGGAAATGAACATCTCCGTTTGTTTTTTTAGAAATGGAGATGATATTCACTCTGTAAATCTATACAATTACCAGAATTTGTAGACGGCTTGGAAAGAAAAAGGGTAAAAACTTGAAACACGGTCTCCTGACTGAAAAATGCCCAGAAAAGTGAGAAACGAAAGCCTCATGTATACGTAAAAAAAGCTAAAAGCTGAAAACCAAAGAACCAACATCACTCTTTACAGAATGCAGTGTTTTTTTTTCCAAAGACGCGTTACAGCCTCCCAATTCCGTGACCATATGAACTTATTACAAGCCTCTTATAATAGCCCAAATCAGTCAATGTCCATTTGAAGGCCGGAACATGGCATAACCATTTACGCCACATGCCATATTTGAGTACTCGGGAACGTTATATGAATAACCATCCGCCCCCGAGTTCCTCATGCCTAGTAATGAAAGATCAGGACCTAACAGCTGCCATTGATTGGGGGTTAGGTTATCAATCTGACCGTTTAAATAGGGGATTGAATTACCTTGGGTGTTGAACTCCCTCATTGAATCGTACGGGCTATTAGGCCCATAATCCTGCCGGAAGCCCATCGAGGCCTCGTTGCTTGAAAGGCTTATATCTGCTGGGTAGGTGAACTGCCGATTGAAGAGAGTTGTACTTGGACCACCATTGCCCGTTCCCGGGAAAGTCATTCCTCTATGATTCCGCCCGATGACCTGCTCATCATCAAGTAGGTCATTGATGATATCCAGGTGTGGGAATTCATCTGCCAATGGGGTTTGGACGGAACGGCCAGAAGTCCCGGCCAATAATTCAGATGGGAAGTGGCTATTATACCCGTTGTTCGCCGGACGATACAAATCGAAGTGGCGAATACTATCATTGCCCATGGATTGAGAATCAAACATCGAGCTCCTGCTAACATCCCTCTGTGGACTGTCCATCCATGTTTGACCTCTAAATACATCTTCCTGAGGAGGTGCATTAAAAGTGGGTCCGTTCCTTTCAGATGTGTGGGAAAGAAACACAGGATTGGACATATTGACCGTTGAATTCACAGCCGGAGTAGGAGCATGAGTGAAACCCCCTGAGGTTGGAGTAAATGAGTTACCAGCGATTGCATTCCGGTAAGACTGCGGAACAAATGCAGGAGCAGTGGCTAGAGACGGGTCCTGACCCAAGCGACCAGTGGCACTGACCGAACGGGGAATTAAGGGACTGCTAGGTGCCGACACTTGCACCATAGAGACAACTGGAGTAGCTGCGAGAGTCGCAGGGATTAAAGGAGCACTTAATGGTCGCGATAATCCCACAGATTGTTGCACAGTAGGTTTTTCAGTAGGTTTGGAGATGGTAGCCATTGTAGAATTAACTCTTGAACAATTTGCAGTGACGGGTGTATTTGAAGATGAGGTTGCCTTGTCAGTTTGTTGTTCCTCATTTGAGGGTGTTTTTATCGGAGGTGGCATATCAGCAGGATGAACAGTTTTCAAGTCTGGCTTTGGCTGAAGTGCTGTCACAGAGGTTGTATTTCGGGGAGGGCTCTTAGATGTACGAATCGTTGCTGCTTCTTTTCCCTTGGACCCTGTCTTAATATTCTCCTTGTTTTGCTTCCTTTGCGACAAAAGAATCTCATCTTCCTGGCATAACAAACCAAATAAACTTAAGATGGCAGAAAAGACTCAAATTCATAGAATACATACAGGGAAAGTCAAGACGAGAATTAAATAGAAAAACTAACAGAAAACAGAGTTCCTAAAGTGAAGATTATAACAAGCGTGTGGCGATTGGGGGATCACCATGCCAATACCCATGCAAGGACGAAGACATGGATAAAAGCAAATAACAAAAAAGTCATTCAGAGAGGCAACTAAAAACTACTGATCTAAAAATAAACAAGAATGACAATATAGGACACTAAAACAAGAGACAGCACACTAACTTTCTTGATTGCGTTCAACTCTGGCCACTTCGTTCTATCTTGTAAGGATGTAATGGCACCCACGGACTCGTTAGCTTCAGCTATCTTGCGCCTAGGAGATGCATCATATTGTAAATGGACTTCAGCAGGCTGAGATCGCCGACTATCTGCTTCATTTGGACCACTGCAATCCTCAAATGTGCTCTTACCTCGCTGGTTTTTACCCCTACAAAATCAAATCAAAGTCAATTGTCTTATTTCTCAACTCTTCCATCCTCTGATTTAAGACAGGTAAAGCTGTATCACTAACCTTGCCGGAGATTTCCGGTTTGAGTAATTTACGAACGAATTTGATCTGTAGGAACCATTCGTTACCACTGAAGGAGTAGAATCGGTAGAACACGTTGAAGAGCTATCATCCATAACAGATGAATTCCGCTTATCCATGCCTCCATTATGCACAGTCGAAATGCTGCTAACTTCACTCCCACTGGCCTCTGCTGGGGGTTGCACCTCTGATGTGTCTGTATCCCAGTTTATGGGACTTCCGTCCCTATCCTCGGAATCAAGCTGCAGTGTATCAACAGTGCACTCTGCGATATCAGACACGTCAGACACGTCTTCAAGCACATCATCCTTTAATTTGTCTTTTCCTCCAGATGACAGGTTAGCATTCAGCTGTTTGTCATGTACTGTTACAAGAGGCTTCTCATCTTTCAATTTGTCTTTTCCCCTACGGTCGTTCCGCTTTTTTTTACCCTTTCGATCAAAATTAGCAATCAATTTAATCAGGACATGTTAAAATATAGCTCAAGCTGGGCAACAATAAAATATGATACCCAGGCAGAAAGGGACTTCTACACATCATGTGCAATATCAGACACGTCTTCAAGCACATCATCCCAGCAGATATAAGAAGTTCCTTTATAATCCCTCCCCAAAATGAATGGTGAAACAAGAGCACAATGACCACAAAGTTTATCACGATGTAATGCTTGTCTCAAAATCACCATGAGGCAGTAACATATTATGTTGGGTTGTCAAAGGTAATAAAAAAAGCGCCTTGGTTGGCAAGATTTGAGGGCTTTTACGAGTGAAAGGCTATTCAACTAATTACAGCTTTTTTGCGTAATACTCATAGAACCCCCACAATCTCTCAACCCCAAAAGCTTGACCAAACATGGAAATTTAGAGATTTATATGCTCGGAGTCTACTAAACAAGGTCATAACTACAAATCATAAATGTAGGCTACATTAAGAGTAAAACTGAGAGCATAAATCCAAAATTCTATAATGATTTGGCAAATGCATGCTAGCGAACATGACAGAATTATTCCATACAATTCCATCATAGCATAATGCAAATTTTGGATTGCTTGAACATCCTAAATCCTACATCAAAAACTGTTTTCCATCTTAGGAAAATCCCAATACCAAGGATATAATCAAACAATTTAAAAATCTTATAAGACAAGAAAATACGACTGAACTGAAAATTACTCCAACAAGAATAAGTATTTGCAAGCCACCTGTTTTTTCTTTGATTTCTTGTCCTTCTCTCCAGCACCACGCTTTGCTTTCTGCTCACTCTCAGCCAGCCATGCAGCCTCTTCACGTATAAGTTCCTCTTGTCTCCTCAATGCAACAGCCTCCTGATAGGCAACTTCAATTTTGTTGCTGTTGCATCATAAAGGTTTCAGGGATAGCCACGAAAAGGGAAATAGATCAAGTAAACAAGCACAGATGCACAAGTATTACGACCTGAAGATATGTGCAAGCACAAAAATTTCCACTGTCCTCCGTCCTAATTCTGTTAAACGCTTCTCATCACGCTCAATCGAATCCTTGGTGAAATACTCTCCACTACCTCCATCCTACAGAATTCAAGAGCCACTAGGAGATTAAATCATAAGAGGGAAAGTACAGAGATCAGCATCAGTAAGACAAAATTGATCAAGTCCTAAGTACCCAGAATTTCTAGTCTTCTTCCCCAGAACACAACTCTTTGCTTCCCTTGTCCTAAGTAAAAATTCATGTTTCTGCACAAATTTTAAAAGATACTAGGATCCCTAACATATTAGACTGATATAAAAACAGAAACAGTTTGATATCGGTATCAAAGAGTGAACACCGCCCACAGAATTTCTACCTTCCAAAACAATTTCTTTGGCTAGTCCAGACATAGATCAGTGCCTTTCCTACTTACAAAACCAAGATCTTTCCAAGATTGGACAACATGTAAACCTCCACCTACGACCAATATGAATCTACGGGACAGTCCAAATGAGTGAAAACAATCACATCAGCAGCAGTACTCACTATGTCACCCGGCAATAAAACATCAGAAGCCAACAGAGAAAAAAGAGAGGTACCAAAAGTGAAGGAGAAAAGAAAGTAGAGATGCATTGAAAGTCATAAACAGGATTGCGGTGAGCAGATGGATAATAGATATATCCAATCCAGATAATCAAAGGAATCCATTTTACAACTAGAACAGTGGCCTTGTGCATACAATTAGACAATCAAACAATTCTGAATCCTTCCAAAGACAAAACCCAAAAGTCATTGTTTTAGTAATTTTTACTTTATACTTTAACAATAAAGAACTTGTAAAATCTCTGGAAGCTGGACGCTATAATTCTATACATTGTTTTAGAACCATAAATTAATGAGATGAAAGGCACTACATGAGAAACCTCTGGCAATACACCTCTATAGTTAATTTACAACCTAATGCCATGATAAGAAGAATTTTTTTTTTTCACATAATATGCCATCCTTAAGCATCACTCCACCAAGACTTTGCTTTAACATTGTGGTATCGGAGTCAACTAAGTCTGAAGTAGCTATTCCGTTAGTATCATGCAATCCAAGTTCAAGCATGCAAGTAGGAAAACAGTCAAACACACAATTGTCTAATGTGATGCCAACAGAACAAAATTGCCACTACACTTTACATTGCATACAAACTTAGGTCCCCGAAGCTAACCTTTGTGCGATTCTGAGGCCCCTTATCATCCTTTGGAGGCAACGGCTCCATAGCAGCCTTCTCAAGTAATAACAGTACATCATCTACCAAAACAAAAGTGTCCTTCTCAGTCTGAATGATTGGAAGGGGCATCTCCTCACCCTCCAACAATTTTGCTGTCCCTTTCATGCTCTGGCCTTCAAGAGCTTTAAGCCCACTGTACAGGGAGTCCATAACTAGAGTAGATGTGACTTCTTTCTCGACGAAAAAATGTTTCACAACTACTTTCAGTATAGTATCCTTCTTCTCCCTGGACATGCGACGCCTAGTATTTTGATCCATTCCTAGCCAAAATGCACGAAAACTGTCATAGAAAACATCAATAGTCAGCAAACCAACTACTAAATCAGTAAACAAGATATGACAAATTTAATAAGCCGAACAGAGTATATCAACAATGACATCTTATTCTGTCCAAAGTAAAAATAAATAAATAAAAATAAAAATCAGGAATTAACATGAGCGCACAATTTTTAAGCGAAATATAATAAAAGCTGAGAGGGCATAGCAGTGCAGATACAAGAGGAGCTGGTCCAAAAAACAAGCGTGCACTAAACTCAAACTTCATAGATGTTTCCTATGCAGAAACAGCATAAAACTACAACTTACACAGATTGATATTCAAGTTTACACAAGACCATGAAAAGACACATGCCACCATATTTTATATATATGGTCCACAATGCAGTCATCAATGAAAAAAAAAACAGAGTTCACTAGCATAAATCCCTAATACCTTGACCACCTAGCTTTGTCCTCAATCAGTTTTTCCAGCTTCCCTCTTCTTTCTTCAACAAAACGCCGGCATATTTGCTCCACATTAGTTAGATACACTCGGACAAGTTCCCTTCTATACTGACAATCAAGGCAGCGAAATGGCCGATCTGCTTTCTCCCTACAAGCAAATGCAACATTGTGACAAACAGAAGAAAAAATCTTGAAATCATCCATCAGTAGCACATAAGTGATAAAACAGAGTGTTAAATGGAAATTCCACCAAATTAACTTGGCCTCACGAATTCAAATAGACAGCTTAAATGGGCCTCACAATAACAACGCTTTGTGGGTCAGCCAAATCGAATCGCTGTATGGCGTATGGAACCCCACCAATGTAAAATAAAACAATGAAAAGAAAAGGGAAAAGGGATCACACGATAATAACGAAGCAAGGTAGGTAAAAAAGAGTACGAAGGGAGGAAGAGGAAATGTATGAAAAATGAGGAAGACCTTAAGAGTGAAGAAAGCCAGGAGAGGTAATAAACAATATAAAAGATAACAGAAAATAGATTCAAATGAACTGAAAAAAGTTGAAAAAATAAACAAAAGAAACAAGACAATAAATGAAGTCGTCTCCGTCGCTGACACAATTTATTTCTCGCCACTCAGAGCTGACGACAAAAAACAATAGAAAAAGATAGTACCTCAATTCCATCTGTACTCAAGTGTCACGAGAATGAAAGTTAATAAACCACAATTGTGTTTTAGCCAATAATCAAGGCATTGTTGCGATCATAAAATGCTAAAACAACAGATCATTTTCAAACCTTAACCAAGCGAAGTAAAAAATAAGCAAAGTAATCATAATTCCTAGAACAAAAAGATCAAAGTAAATCATAAATTCATACTTCTGCACACAACTGTACAAAACCTAGAGAGTAATGATATGTTCAAATGATTTCCAGAAAGGATAATCAGTATATGAACAATTTGTAAGTTACTTTGACATTCTCCAACCACCTCGGAAAAACAAACACCAAGACTTTCCCATCCTTATAGCCAAAAAATGAGGAACAAAGCAAGAGTTAAGTAAAAAAAGATTGTATACCTGATCACTTGAACTTGAGCCTTTATGATCAACGTGTCAGCATCCACAAAGCCATCTGACACTTTAGATAGCTCCATGAACTTTTTCCAGCCCCAATCATGCTCTTTCTTCCAAAAACGGTGCAATGTATCTACATTGTTTGTGCATCTCAAACTCAGGATCAAAGACATCATAGAGAAAATCTGTCTCATCATAAAGTTGACAGCCTTATTGGCTATAATTGAGGAGAACAATAGAGCAATATGCAAGAAGGCACAAGTTACAGGGAAGAAATGAGTAAAATAAGTAGCATTTCTTGTAAAAGAGGGATGAGGGGTATGCAAGTGGTCATAGCCCATAATTGGGTGATATTTCTTGTAAATGACATTCTCAGTATTACAAAATCGACCAAAAATTTCCTTGAAAAGGGCACGGCAAATTGTAAGCCTTATTGTCATAACTGATAATGCCTAAATTTGAACCTTAGAAAAAGGCAGTACTAATTTAACATATTCACTAACCGGAATACTTCGATTTCTTTGGGTCTTTATTTACGACTGCAATAGTGAATTGAGCAAAATGACTCCAACCTGCACCGCAAAAGAAGAGCAAAGGAGGGAGTAGAAGAATACAGAGTTCAGGCTATCAGCAATCGAAAGAATATGGGCCAAAAGGCATGAAAATTGCAACTTGACATTTGATGCTAATCGAACCTGGGAGAAGCTTATCATGATTTGCTACACAGAGAAACAATGAGAGATGATTACAAACATCACAGCCTTGAGGGTAGATCAAGATGTACCTGCAGAAAAAACAAAGACATCAGATTCACAGAATGTCTGAATCAATTTTGATGATTCTCAAAATCAGCAAAACATCACCGACCCTACAGAAAATTTCATATTAACTAAAGAAGGTTGATACAAAAACATACGTAAACGCACTTAATAGAGTATCCCATACATAATCAAAAGCCATTATACGATATGAACAAACCAATTTGCAACTTGCTGTGGATTGAGCAAATTCAACAACTCCGTGACAAAATTGAACTCAGTGCACTGAAATAGCTATATTCACTCTATTGACCAAGCTTAGCAATCCTTTAGGAATCTATATTTTACATGAGTCCTAAGTTCATACTTCCCAACGACACACCATATTTACTTATGACTAGGAAAAAAAAAGGCCAAGGTCAGCCTGGTGGGACACAGAAATAATTCAAGCATCGGAATCAATGTACTAGTAAAGACCACACATCAATCTGTATCACATAAAATAGCAGGGAGGAACAGAGAACGAAATGCAAAATAAAAGACCAAGCCATTCCTGGGATTATGAGATGGAAACGCTTAGGCAGGCAACAACGCACATGCCATGACGCCATCCAAAACAGTAAACGAGAGGCCTCACCATTTGTAGCCGCCCACTTCAAATGCATTGCTTCGAAGTTCTCTCTTAGTGATCTGCGAGAACTTTTCGATCTTCCATGTGTACTTCCCATACAGCTCAGCAGGTTTCAACCCTACAGGAAATGAAAATAACAATAAACTAACGCATAAAGATGTTGCAAAGGAATTAATGTAATGTAATGGATGTGCCACTGATTCTACTTTTTTCTGATATTTCAAAATCTCCCATAGAAGAATGAAGAAAATATGGCCCGAGAGGCAGCACGAAATATTTTACTAAAGACACAAAATTACCATTCACAATGAACATACAAGTAAATAGGGAGCCAATGACAAAATTTGGGTAGTTCCAATCAGTGAAATTATGTATTGTGTCAGTTGGAGTATTGGACCATGACAAAAGTCTGACACTAGATATAAATTTGATCACTAATTAGATAAAAATAATGAAAGTCAGCTGTGTTTACCAGAGAGAATTGGCTGTCGGTAATGTTATATTTGTACTCTTTTATTAGATGTTCATTTTGCTCTTTCCAAGAAAATTAAAAACTTCCCCAGAGTTCACATAATACCTAATTTCGAACCACCACAACTCAAGACCCACCATATCTCAAAACATTATGCTATCACAGTATCACACTTACAAGGTTTACAACAAATGGCCAAAATCACGCTCTAGAAGTAGAGAGCATACATAATTTCTCGATTTTTTGTGCAAGTGAAACTTTTAGCTAGGACGCACTTGGTGTTTTCATGATACCTAAAGTCTACTGTCTCATCAAAGATGTATCTTTCCACAAAGCAACAGCCATGTAGCTTCCCCATACCTTCTTTCAGTTGAACCCCAAATGCAATCATACATAAGTTATTGTGCACATCATAAGCACCCACTACAAATTGATGCTATGGGAATATTGAACAACAATTAAAACAATTCTCGGATTATTGGATTTTCAGTGAGAACCCTATGTCCCTTCCATCACGACAAAATCTCGTAGAGGAAGGTAGCCCAATTAACAGAGAAACCTCTATTACTCTGACACTTCAACGGTAACGAAGTGTCGAACACTTCATTTCTTAAAAAATTCTACACCTGGATAAGGTCAGTGGCATATCATGACCGCAATTATGGACACAGATACGATACGGTTCAACAAAATATTACTACCTGCAATGTACACCAAACTACCCATCCACTTTTTAAAGTCAAACTTGCTAGATGTTGACGTTCATTATATTTAGTCAAATTTTATAAATTTATATGTAGAATTGAGTATTGACATATTAACTTTTTTTTTTTTATAAAAAGAGGTTTCGCAAAGTTATAATTTCGACACGGAAAAACAATATATAAATGAAGAAAAACGTGGTTAAAGTATCGTCTCGTAGACCGTGAAAAGTCAAATGGGTAGTTTGGTGTGGATTGGAGGTAGCAATAAATTACAATTGAATAAAAGTATTTAAAATGTGAAGGGTTATAATTATGGAGTAGAAATCAGGCTCCTCTGCGCCCCCTTTAGAATGCTCCTCGATGGTCAAACAGATGGACATCGAATCCCTGGTACGGTTTTCAGCAACCCACTAAACTGAGTACGTTTTCCATAACTTTTCCTTCACTTTGATCATTTTCTCGGCTTCCACCCATGGTTGTCGACCGTATCAGAGGATGTCCTGTCCAAGGCGTACTTCGTATCGTATTTTGTGTCGTGCCGACACGTGACAGAGCCCAAAACTGCCGTGTCAGAGTAACGTAGGGAGAAACACCATAGATGAGACAAATTCAGGACAAAAACACAGTCCTATGCAACGAAAAACCCAGTAAGATGCTAGAAGCATAGATTAAAGGGATTCAAATTCTTCACTCCTATAACTCTATAAGTGGTCCATGATATCAAATTTAGGAGCACCTGCACACAATGTACTTTACAACATTTCCTAACTGAAATAAGTGACCACTCACTAGTGACCACAACATCATTACTCCACTGCCTCAACTAAACTTCATACAACAGCATCATTACTCATGCTTCAAGGGCTCTTTCAAAATGCCAGATAAAGAGGAGGTCAAATCTACACAATCTTGCATTTTGTTGCTAATACAAAGAGGTTGCTTCTGAATTACCCAACATGAAAATTCAAAATTGTGTCTATAATCGCACCAAATGACAACTACTTCATAATGAATATAAGCACAACCAGTTAAGTGTGTCATTTTGCTTATAAAATCGTAAACAAAATATATAGTGATAGCCCGCGCAGCTGCATAGAGTGAAATTTGAGCTAAAGAATGAATAAGAGACAGATTATAGTAAAATTAAGAAGCAACCATTCAAATTTACCTCCATCATCATCACTGTCATCAGTATCCCAATACGGCGGTGAGGTTGATGGGGTACCAGTCTCAACTTGCTCTGAAGACCGCCACTCCGTCAATGCATCACTCGACTGACAACGACTCCCACTCGATAATCCGCCCGCCACTCTTCCACCACTTGTTTCCTCACTCGCAACAGTCCCCGCCATATCCTAACCCTAAAACCCGTATCTCTACACCCTTTTCCACTCCTTTCACTGCACTCACATTAACAACACCACCATTAAAACACAATTCAACAATTACAGTCTCCTTCACCACAAAATTAATCAATTCTCATATACATATATACAATACACACATGAAAACAACAATTAAACGATATTAATTGATTAATTAATCAGTAACGAAAAACCCTAACAATTGAAATAAAAAACGCGACAAAATCAAGCATCGTATGTAACGAAAGAGATCGTGATAAGGAATTAGAGTACCAAAACCCTAAAACGCGGAAATTAATTGAATTGAATTGAATTGAATTAAAAGAGGGAAAATCTGGGGAGTGTAAGTGAAAATAGATCGAAGGTGAAGAAGAGACGAACCTGAAGAATTAGGGGGAAAATAGATAGAAGCAAAAATAATGAGATGGATAGGGAAATGAAACTATGGGGGTGGTGGGTTTGAGCACTTGATGAGGTTGATTAATGAAGTAATTTGGTGAGTTTAAGGTTGAGGCTAAAATGGGAAACAATTTGTTCGGAATGGGTTGGTTAAAATACGAGTCGTTAAAAAATTACCGTTGATTGATTTCACTGTCTCGGAAAACCGAGATGGTAACATTACCCAATTTTATTGGTCGGGAAAGAAGGGGGGGTTACATATCGGGCCAGCATATCCTTTCAGGTCGAGTCAGGTCGGGTTCGGGTCTTTACCGAATAGGCTCATTTCGGGTTGACCCGAATAAATTGATAATGTTGT
>LHUT01005664.1:0-12563 GCA_001412135.1 Silene latifolia subsp. alba | reverse complement strand
ATTAGGAAAGTCATTACAAATTGTCGACGATAATTAGTAATGTGTCGACGATCTTTAGCAGGCAGGTTTTATTTTCGGTATTCGGTCCAGTCCGGTACGGTCCTGGACCGATGTTGATCCCTAAATTCAATTGTGTGCCCAAACTACCTCTATGAGACGTTTTTGGGCTTCCTTTCCCAAACTCCAAGCCCACATCACATACATGAATCTACATACCCTAATCCTTGGCCATCAAGCAAACTTTTTCCCAATCCCCATATATTACCCAACTCAAACACCTCGATTCCTCTAATTCAATCAATCTTCAATTCTTCCCTATCAATCCTCTGTATTCCAACTTCAAATCAAAAACTCAATTAACCAAATCACTCCAAAATAAAAATAAATTAAAAAACATGGCAGCAATTTCAACCACCCTCCTCGGTCCTCCTCAGATCAACGTCCCTCCTCTTTCCGCTGCTGCTGCCGCCGCCGTTGACGATGTCATTGATAAAAATACCTCTGACTCATCATCATCATCTTCGTACGGGTATGATTACGATTCTTACTTATCATATTCGCCTTACACAGCTACACGTGGTCTCACCGAGACCAACTCCAAAACTTACCTTAATTCCGGCAACCCCTGCGTTGACTTTTTCTTCCACGTCGTCCCCGACACTCCGCCTTCTGAACTCAACCGTCTTCTTGAACTTTCTTGGAAGAAAGACCCACTAATCACGCTTAAATTGGTGTGCAATTTACGGGGTGTTCGTGGGACCGGGAAGTTGGATAAGGAAGGGTTTTACACGGCCGCATTGTGGTTGTATGAACACCATCCTAGGACTTTATCGCTTAATATGAAGTCGATTTCGGGGTTTGGGTATTTCAAGGATATGCCTGAGATTTTGTTTAGGGTTTTAGAGGGGTCTGAGGTTAGGAAAATATCGAAGCGACAGAGGGACGAGTCTTTGTTGGCCAAAGGGATAATGCCACGTAATCGAAGTCCCTTTTCCGGGTTGGGTGCGGCATATAGAGGGATATTTAATGGTGGTGGTGGTGGTGGTGGTGGTGGTGGTCGTGGGTATAATTCAGATTCTGATTATGATGATAGTGATGAGGAAAAAGAAGAGGAAAAGGCGAAAAAGGTCGACGAGAAGAAGGAGAAAACTGAGGAAGAGAAAGAAAAAGATAGGATTAGGAAGGAGAAGGCTAGGGTTTTGAGGCTTAAGAGGAAGAATGAGAGAACTAAGAAGGTGTTAGACAAGTATAATCAGGATTCGACTTTTAGACTATTACATGACTCGATTTCTGATCATTTTGGGGAGTTATTGAGGAATGATGTTGATTTGCTTAACAAGGGTGATATGTATAAGATTGGTTTTTCGGCTAAGTGGTGTCCTACCATTGATTCGACTTATGATGAAGTAACCTTGCTATGTGAGAGCATTGCAAGGAGGGTGTTTCCAAAGGCTGAATTTGAGGAGTATAAAGACATGGAGGAGGCTCACTATGCTTATCATATTAGGGATAGATTGAGGAAGGAGGTGTTAGTGCCTTTACGAAAGGCGCTGGAGTTGCCGGAGGTGTATCTTTGTGCTAAGATGTGGAATGCTTTGCCTTACAATAGGGTTCCTTCTGTGGCTATGAGGGCTTACAAAACCCTCTTTTATAAGCATGATAAGGAGCGGTTTGAGGAGTATTTAGAGAAGGTTAAGGCCGGGAAGGCGACTATTGCAGCAGGAGCATTGCTCCCTCATGAGATCATAGGTCAATTGCATGATCCTGAAGGCGGTCAAGTGGCTGAGCTCCAATGGAAGAGAATGGTGGATGATATGGCTAAAAAGGGAAAGTTGAACAATTGTATGGCTGTTTGTGATGTCTCCGGGTCAATGCATGGTATTCCAATGGAAGTCTGTGTCTCTCTCGGGTTGTTGATTTCGGAGCTGAGTGAGGCGCCATGGAAGGGGAAGTTGATCACTTTCAGCGAATCACCTCAATTCCATACTATTACGGGAAAAACACTCTTGAAAAAGACCGAGTTTATAAGACGTATGGATTGGGGTATGAACACAGACCTTCAAAAGGTATTTGACAGGATTTTAGAGGTGGCAATCAAAGGAAAAATCCCAGAAGAACAAATGGTCAGAAGACTGTTTGTTTTTAGTGACATGGAGTTCGATGAGGCATCTACTAATACAAATTGGGAATCTGATTATATGGTAATACAAAGGAAGTTCAAGGCTGCTGGTTATGAAAATGTGCCTGAGATAGTGTTTTGGAATTTGAGACACTCGAGGTCGACACCAGTGCCTAGTAACCAGCCTGGGGTGGCACTTGTTAGCGGATATTCGAAGAATTTAATGACCTTGTTTCTTGAGGGAGGTGGAGTTATTAACCCGGAGGCAGTTATGCTTGAAGCCATTGGCAAGCCTGAATATGATGCTCTTGTTGTTTACGATTAATTAACTCGTTAAGGATTGGTAGTTTTCTGAGTATTTTCTCATAAGTTTATGTATTTGAATTAAGTTGTTAGGTTCAATTGGTGGAATAAAATTTTCAGGGATTGGAAATTCTGTTTTTAGCATTCTGTTCTGTTTTTTCAGCAATGATTCTACCAATACTACAATGCAACATGGTTCAATTTATCCGATTTTGCTCAGATTGCATATCTATTATGAATCATAATAATACCCTCAATTTATCGTTGGGATTTGGAACTTATTGGTACCATTGCACTTTACTGAACAAATGTCTGCAATCTATCCTGCATTGTGTTTCCATCTGACTGACATATTGAATCAGCTAAGTTTGCTCTTTCCGAGCATGTTCTCGTTGCTGCAGGAGTAATGCTTGCTGTTGCAGTAATTAGGAATGGGTTTTGGAACGCGGTTCACACATGAGAACAAATCGTTTTTCAGGTAATACATCCTAGATAAATTTGGGGTGGTTGACAAGTTGGGTAACATGCCTCATAATTCTTATTGATTTAGTGCAGCTGATTCATGAATTCAATTTAGCTGGTTACTGTTAGTGACATTTTTACAGCTGATTTTCCAACAACTAGGTGCAGTTTTTCTATGCTGATAAATCTTTGACAGTCACAGTCAATGATCTTACATGCTTATAAGATATATGGTTGGGTTTCCTTGGCCTCTGTTTCAGCTTTTTTGTTGATGCATGAATCATGATGAGATGAATTACTTAACCAATGAACACAAAAATTGAATTTCATGCAGCATTATAAAACCTTAAGAAGTCTTATTAGTGTGATTTATTAAAACAACTGCAAGCATAAACTGACCATGTTTCTAACCCTTCTGGCTCTTGAGGCCACATTCAACCGAACTTGTATTACATAAATCACAGCAGGAACATTCAAAAGGAGCTGAATTTATTTATTTTCGACCTTAAGGGAGCTACGATGGCATTTATTTTCTGCTAGACTGGTGTGCATCTGCAGCAGCTTAACTTATTCTTTTACTTATTTGTACATATGCCTGCAACGCTAAAATGTTGTTCAATTAAAGTCCAGGTGGCGGTGGTAGTGGCGCTGGTGGCACAGTAGATTGTGACCTTATTACAAAGGGAAGCTTGTTAGGGTTTATACGAACACCAGGAGGAATCGTAATTACTATTGGACGCGGATGAATAATTATCTTAACTGGAGGCAATGGAACTGTTAGTAGGGCACGAGGAGGAAACCTGAAAGAAATTGGAGGCGGATTTGGCGGTTTTGGAAATGAAGGGAAGCCAGCAAAAGACAGTGGCTCAAAAGTTTTGAATAAAGTTGTTGTTGGCCTTGCATATACAAAAGAGGGTGTGCTGAGAAGCGCCAACCCAATGAACAGACACAAGAAATGACTGATTGTGGACATTTTTTGTATTTGATTGCCCAAAGTAATTGAACTACAAGAATTATGGGTTTCGATGGGCACTCTATTTATAACTGATTTTCTCATTACGCTTGTTCTAATGCTGATAATTCTTTGATTTTGACTTGAATCTGTCAGTGACTTCTACAAGACTACAACCTGCAATTTTATTGATTTGCCGTAGAATTTCTTCATGAGGTATAATCAGCTACTTTAGCATTCAATATTATAGCGGACTAATTTAGTTGAATAATTTCTGCCTGACAATGTAGACATCAGATCATTTTAATTGGCACCAGACTAACGATGTTCCATATTAGTTATAGTAGTAAGCAATTTGGGAATCCAGAAGATCTCTGACAGATTGAACCAGCTAAGTTTGTTCTTTTCGAGCATGTTCGCTGCTGCATGAGTAATCTCTGTTGTTGCAATAATCACGGATGTGCATATAGATGCGATTCAAACTTGAGAACAAAGTCATTTTCTGATTTGCTGCAACGAACCATTCAACTATTTTTCCTGACGCCTCGACTACTTGGGTTACATGCCTCATGTTGCCGCCTTTATCTTACTTATTTTGTGCTGTCGATTCATGAATTCATTTTTATTAATCAGTCAAGAACAACACTACCAGAATGTCTCAAGGGCACCAGCGAATGGTGGAATATGGAGTCGGGTGTATGCAACCTTACCCATTTCACCATTTTTAACACAGAAAGGCTGTTTTTCAATGGCTAATATATATGATAATTGTATTGAGAGTTGCATCGAATCGTGTATTGAATCATTTTGCTTTCCTATCATCATCGGAACAAAGAACAATGAGCCTTGATATGTCCCGAAAGTGCTTAATTATATCACAAATACATTTGTGTGCCACTGAAATTAATTATGGACAATTATTATTATGCATTTACTACAGAATTTATGCTTCAGATTTTGTACCCTGGGAAATGGGTTAATTAAACTACAGATGGCGGTGGCAGCCTTCTGACAGGAGGCAAGCATATTATGTGTGACACTACCAGTGGCCTAGTGACCGACTGTGGCAGTTTAGGGATACCAGCAAGAGTTGGCGGCCTGAAAATTCGTTAAGGTAAAACCAGATAAATCCCAGCAGGTACATTCAAAAGGAGCTGAACAATTTTTATTTGTTTTGATCCAAGTCATGGATAATTGGATATCAACACTTATTGTCTGCTAAACTGGCTATCTGCAATTTAATATGTGGTTCCTTTAAGGTGCAGGTGACGGTTGTAGTGGCGCTGATTGCACAGTAGGTTCTGAGTTTCGTAGAAAGGGAAGCCTGTTCCGGAAATCAGGAGGAATCCTAGCTAGTAGCTACTACGCCAGGCCCTAGCGGAATCAAATTCTCAGTAGGAATAGGAAGCACTTGTAGAGAAATAGGAGGCAAATTCGGATCTTCTGAAAGCGGATGAAGGTAGTAAAAGTTGCCGGCCTTGCATATACGAATGGGGGTGTGGTGAGAAAGGCCAACCCAATGAACAACCACAAGAAATGACTGGTTATAGACTTTTTTGGTTTATGAATACACAAGGATGGTGCAATATCAGAAAATTGGTTTCTATGTCCACTCAATTTATAGCTGATTTTCTCATTACGCTGGTTCAAAGAAAAACTATGCACGAAACTAGTTGTGCCTTTTTTTTTTTTTTTTCTTTTACAGTGGAATAACATTTATTCGATATGAACATGAGTTAGCTGTCACGATCATCTATGTCGACTATGTGTCGTTAACACAGCTCTTAAGGTTGAGTACACTTGACCCCATACCCCGCCACTTATAGGGATTTTTAAGTCATTGAGGCAGTGTTTTGTTGATGTTGGTTGTACGTTCAGATCGTTAAAATTTAGGTAACTGATTTCTAATGCTGATAAATCTTTGATTTGACATGAATCTTTCAGCGGCGACTTTTGCAAGCTGCAATTTATGATTTACGCTGGTTAGTGGATTTGGAAGAATTTGGTGAACCTATTTCTTGATGGAGGTGGAGTTATTAGCCTAGAGACGGTTTAACTGGTGAATTCGCGTACTACATAATTCACAGAACTACAGAATGTACATTTGTAAGCCACTGTCTTTGGCCTGTTTTCTAGCTGGTTTTCGAACAATTATGTAATACGTTTTCAATGCCGATAAATCTTCAACAGACGATTACTGTGTGTGTATGCAAGTTTCAATTTGTTTTTCCTGTGCAGGACTCAAAATTATACTCCGTAGCTATCACTAGTTAGTAGTTACAGGGAAGATGCAATTTGATAACCCTGAAAGATACATGCTTCTCAGTTTTCTTCCTCTTCCCTTTCTATAAAAGAAAGGTGCGCGATTCAAGTAGGAATGTAGGATCCATACAAGGAAACACACTTCCCATTTGTCCACTGATACGAATAGCCTAAAAATATTTCGCTCGAAATAGGAGTTCAAATAAAGTATAAATTGGATCGTCCATAGTTTCAGATTATATACCTCAAGGAATTACTGAAAAAATGAATTACTGAACATGGACGATATGAACACGAATTCTACTTCATTCAGCAATGTAGAATCTTAAGAAACCACATTGAATTGAACTGAAAGATGTAAATACGGGTAACCAAGTAATACAATTAGCCATTTAGCATTATGAATTATTGCAAACGTAATCGCAGCAGTACATTTATGAGCAGCTAAACTTATTATTTTTTCTTTGGTCTAAAAGAGGCAACCATGGCATTATAATGCTATCGATATCCAAATCTAAGTCATGGATAGCACCCCTTAAAGTAAGTGACGTCTGCAAAAGGTAAATTTATTTGTATATCTGCTTGCAATGCTTAAACATCAAACAATGTACCCTGTGATTTGGGTTCATTTATGGTCTTGGTGGTACAATAGGTGACGGCCTTCTAAAAATGGGACGGAAGCGCGGGTTTATAGGGGAACCAGGAGGAGACTTGAATAGCGGAGGCACTGAGGCAACAGGAGTAAACTTAAATAGTGGAGGCAAATGCGGGAATAGAGGAGACGGCCTTGTTATGATGGGAGGCAAATGCGGGAATAGAGGAGACGGCCTTGTTATGATGGGAGGCAAGCGCGGTGTTGGCCGGGCATGGGGAGGAAACTTGAAAGAAATTGGAGGAAAACTCGGAACTTTGGGAAGCGGAGGGAAACCAGAAAAAGGCGGCGCTTTGAATATTTTTGGTAAAGTCGGTGTTGGCCTTGCATATACAAAAGCGGGTGAGGTGAGAAGCGGCAGCGCAATGCACAACCACAAGAAATGACTAGTAAGTGACATATTTGGTTTGTGAATACCCAAAGATGATACAATAATACAAGATATATGGGTTTCTATTTATAGTTATATTTCCCATGATTCACCAAACTAGGTCGGCTTGCAATTATTCGATATGAAGATAGGTGAGCTGACAGCATCATCTCTGCCTTGTTAAAATGTACGTTTGTAAGGCTGCGTCAACCTGACCCTCTTAGTCCGCCATTTAGAGGAATCCTTGAGGCACTAGAGTAGTGTTGTTGTTGTTAGGATCGTTAAAATTTAGGCAACTGATTTCCAATGCTGATAAATATTTGATTTCGACCTGAATCCGTCACTGACTTGTACAAGCTGCATTTTATTGAATTGCGGTAGAAATCTTAATAATGAAATACAATCAACTACTTTAACATTAAATATTGATTTAGGTTGGACTGATTTTGTTGAATAATTTCTTCCTTACACTGTTGTTTACAAGATCATTTCAACACATTGTACTCTAGAGTGACGGTAGCCATTAATTTCAGCGTTTGCCTAACTTAGTAACGAAGAAGTGTCACTGACTCACTGGAGGCACAGTGAGTTGCGGCCTTGCCCCTTGGAATAATGTTGGACCGACACCAAGAGTAACTTATGGCGGCAAAACACGTTAACACGACACTCTGGAAGTATTTTTGGGATGAGTCAAATCGTGTTCTAACTATGTGACCGGACGTAGTGGGTATTTTTCATGATAAATCGTAATTTTTTTCTAATTACTTAGGCAAAGAAAAATTGAAAGTCAAACATTTACCTCGAAAAACAAACAGGTCATGTAAAAAAGTGAAGGGAGTGCTATTTAATAGACATTTTTATTTTGACCGCCTAATATAAATTTCATAGTAATGACGGTATTTAAATTAGCAAGTCCGATTATGATACAAAACTAAGTCCGATTAGGAAGTTCAAAATCTATATAACTTGAGCGAATCAATTGTTAAAGGTTGCAAAATAATAAAGACTGCAAATTAATCTGGCTATAGATGTTCATAACTGGAAAATTAAAGCATTATGTATGATTTTGTAATTATTCTTCAAGGTACTAAGTATATATACATTAATCATGAACGACGCAAATCATACTTAGCCCTAGAAATAGCATCATCCATGACACCTTTATCAGTCAATCAATCGTAAACAACAAGAGCATTGTATTCAGGCTTGCCAATGGCTTCAAGCATAACTGCCTCCGGGCTGATAACCCCACCTCCCTCCAGAAACAATGTCATCAAATTCTTCGAATATCCGCTAACTAGTGCCACCCCAGGCTGGTTACTAGGCACCGGTGTGGCCTTCGAGTGTCTCAAATTCCAAAACACAATCTCAGGCACATTTTCATAACCGGCAGCATTAAACTTGCTTTGTATTACCATGTAATCAGTCTCCCAATTAGCATTATTAGACGCCTCATCAAACTCCATGTCACTGAAAACAAACAGTCTTTTGATCATTTGTTCTTCTGGGAGTTTTCCTTGAACGGCCACCTCTAATATTCTGTCAAACACCCCCTGAAAGTTTGTGCTCATTCCCCAATCCATACGCCTAATAAAACTGGTCTTTTCATAGAGTGTTTCTCCCTTAATCGTATGGAATTGAGGATTATCACTAAAGGTGATCAATTTCCCCTTCCATGGCGCCTCACTTAGTTCCGAAATCAACAGCCCAAGAGAAACCGACACTTCCATTGGATCGCCGGACATTGACCCAGACACGTCACAAATGGCCATACAATTATGCAACTTTCCCTTTTTAGCTAAATCATCCACCATTCTCTCCCATTGGAGCTCGGCCACTTGACCGCCTTGACCATCATTCAATTGACCTATGATTTCATGAGGCAGTAGAGCTCCTGCTGCAATGGTCGCCTTCCCGGCCTTAACCCTCTCTAAATACTCCTCAAACCGTTCCTTATCATGCTCATTAAAGAGTTCCTTATAATTCTTCATAGCGACAGAAGGAACCCTATTGTAAGGCAAAGTGTTCCACATCTTAGCAGAAAGATAAACCTCAGGCAACTCGAGCGCCTTTCGTAAAGGAACTAACACCTCCTTTCTCAACCTGTCCCTAATTCTGTAGGCATAGTGAGCTTCCTCAATGTCCTTATACTCCTCAAAATCGCCCTTTGGAAACACCCTCCTTGCAATGCTCTCACATAGCAAGGTAACTTCATCATACGTCGAATCAATAGACGGACACCACTTAGCTGCAAAACCAATCTTACACGTATCACCCTTGTTAAGAAAATCAACATCGGTCCTTAACAACTCCCCAAAATGATCAGAAATCGAGTCATGTAATGCTCGAAAACTAATATCACGACTATACTTGTCTAAAGCCTTCTTAGCCCTTTCATTCTTCCTCGTATGCCTCAAAACACTAGCCTCCTCCTTCCTAATCCTATCCTTTTTCTTCTGCTTCCTAACTTCAGACCCCTCTAAAACCCTAAGCAAAATCTCGGGCATGTCCTTGAAATACCCAAAACCCGAAATTGACTTCATATTACGCGCTAAAGTCTTAGGATGATGTTGATATAACCATAACGCCGCCGTGTAAAACCCTTCCTTATTTGACTTCCCGGTCCCACGAACACCCCGTAAATTGCACACCAATTTAAGCGTGATCAGTGGGTCCCTCTTCCAAGAAAGTTCTAGAAGATGGGTAAGTTCCGAAGGCGGAGTATCCGGTACCACGTGGAAGAAAAAGTCAACACACGTGTTACCAGAATTCATGTAAGTGTTGGAGTTGTTCGTGGTGTAGCCACACGTAGCGGAGTACGGGATGTATGAAGGGTTTGTAGCGGGGTACGGGGAGTATGAAGGGTATGTAGCGGGGTACGGGGAGTATGAAGGGTATGTAGCGAATGTAGGGGTGTATGAAGGGTATGTATCGGAGTACGGGGAATATGAAGGGTATGTAGCGAATGTAGGGGTGTATGAAGGGTATGTATCGGAGTACGGGGAATATGAAGGGTATGTAGCGGTGTACGGGGAGTATGAAGGATATGTAGCGATTGTAGCGGGGTACGGGGAGTATGAAGGGTATGTATGGGAGTACGGGGAGTATGAAGGGTAAGAACAAGGGAGAGGTGGTTTATGTTGAAGGGTATTTTGGTCATTATTTTCATCAACGACAGCGGCGGCGGAAGCGGAAAGACGAGGGACGTCGATTTGAGGAGGGCCTGAAAGGGTGGTTGAAGACGGCGTCATGGTTTATGTTTTTTTGATTTAAAAAGGATATGGTTGTGTTTAAAGTGAAAATTATGAATACGGTGATCGGTGAAATATAAATTGTGAAGAGAAGGTGTTTGAGTTGGGTTAATAAACGAGAGTAGAATGCTTGGGGGACAAGGATTAGGGTTAATGTATCAATGTGATGTGAAATTGTTAATTGAGTCGGTTATTGGTATTTTTTAATAGTATTGGACTATTGGTGTCCGGCTTGCAAAAGTAGTCGACATCTGCAAAATTAAACTTATTTGTATATCTGTTTGCAACAGTTAAACATCAAACAATGTACCGTGTGCGTGATTTGGGTTCATTTAAGGTCCTGGTGGTACAATAGGTGACGGCCTTCTAAAAATGGGACGAAAGCGCGGCATTATAGGGGAACCGGGAGGAGACTTGAACAGCGGAGGCAAATGCGGAAAAAGTGGCCCAATAGGAGGCACTGAGGCACCAGGAGGAGACTTAAATACTGGAGGCAAATGTGGGAATAGAGGAGACGGCCTTGTTATGATGGGAGGCAGGCGCGGTGTTGGAGGAAACTTGAAAGAAATTGGAGGCAAATTCGGAACTTTGGGAAGCCAGCAAAAGGTGGCGCCTTGAAAATATTTGATAAGTTGGGTGCTTGCCTTGCATATACAAAAGTGGGCGAGGTGAGAAACGCCAACACAATGCACAACCACAAGAAATGACTGACTAGTAAGAGACATATTTGGTTTTTGAACACCCAAAGATGGTACAGTACAAGAACTATGAGTTTCTATGGCCATCCTATTTATAGTTGAGATAAATTTCCTTTAGTCAACAAACTAGGTCGGCTTTTTTGGAATTGCATTTATTCGATATGAACATGGGTTAGCTGACAGCATCATCTTTGTATTGTTAACAAATTTGTAAACCTCGCCATTTATGGGAATCCTTGAGGCACCGAGGTAGTGTTTTGTTGTTGTTGGTTGTTTGGGTCATTAAAATTCAGGCAACTGATTTCCAATGCTGATAAATTTTTTGATTTCGACCTGAATTTGTCACTGACTTCTACAAGCTGCAATTTAGTGAATCGCGGTAGAAATTCTTAATAAAAGTATAATCAGCTACTTTAACATTATTAAATATTGATTTAGGTGG
Organism: Silene latifolia subsp. alba; assembly: GCA_001412135.1. Taxonomy (NCBI): domain Eukaryota; kingdom Viridiplantae; phylum Streptophyta; class Magnoliopsida; order Caryophyllales; family Caryophyllaceae; genus Silene; species Silene latifolia. The sequence continues at coordinate 1,052 of LHUT01005664.1, read as the reverse complement.
ACTGATTTTGTTGATTAATTTCTGCCTAACAATGTTGTTTGTTTATAAGATCATATATTAATTACGTACAATGAAGTAAGCAATTTAGGAAACAAGAAGGATTAGATTGCATCCTCTGCCATCCTAGGAAAGAAGTGTCCGAGGTAATTCAAACAATCGAACCCTTTACCTCGAACTAAGTTGGGAGCTGATCTTAAAACATCAGGTTATGTATATGTTCAATAGCAATGAATGGGCCAACCTCGAGAAGCTGAAAAGCTTCTGTCGGTACGGCTACAGCAGCTGCCATATCAAGCTTAAGATAGAGATAGAAAGGCCCTGAAATTTAGCATAACGAGACTCTGAGCATTGTTGTCGTAAACCCCAGAACAATTAAACTAATAAGTAGATTACTAACCTACAGAGCTCTTACCCCACTGTCGCAAAGGCTCTGGCCTAGTGCAAGATATTGGGGTAAGATGTTACTTTCCACCACTTATACCCATATTCGAAAGCACCCAGCATTGCATCCGGAAGTAGTATAATTTAAATCAACGTTTAATAAATGATTGAGACCGAGGTAGTATTAGAAGCATGTCCAAAAGAGGGCAAAACTACTTTGATGAGTAGCATTATTTTGCATTGACCGTACCGTAATGACATATAGTTTTCACATATTCCTAGGGTAACGCGGTATTACACAAGATTATTGTAAAAGGGATCCTACTGATAACGGAGTACCTTATGGTTTTAATGGGTTGTTTACATGTTAGTGGAATCCGTTTTACACAATATTAGGGTAAAACATCCTTACAGAGATCAATTGCGGCAAAAATAAATCAATAGTTGATTCAACTTTAATTTTAACTAGAAGTAATTTTGGGTTGGGTTGGGTTAAGTTTGGGTCCGGGAAAGACATAAAAAAGGGCCTAACATGTGAGCTGCTTCAAGATTGGCCGAATAAATATTGGCTCACTATACTCAAATTACCAAACAATTAGGGTTTGTTTGGATAGGAAAAGTGGAGGGAAAGGAAGGGGAGGAGGAAGGAGGGAAGGGGAAGGGAGAGAAGG
>LHUT01005662.1:0-12498 GCA_001412135.1 Silene latifolia subsp. alba | reverse complement strand
CAAATAAAAAACTTCCATAAAAATTGTTAAATACTCTAGTTAACAAGTTAACTCAATATGACAATTTACTAATCTAACCTTACTCTATCCTATAGAAGTTAACTCTAGTTTACCACGTGGCGCAATGTCATTGGCCGTATATGAAAAATCTCATACACCTCATGTATATGTATCATCTTTCTTGAAATTATTGCGTTTATTTTACCGAAGTGAGAATGTTAGTCTTAAAATAGTTGTCTTATAAGACATTATACGTGTAATAGAGTAAGACGGTTATAATCTGTGTCCCGATTCTTTGTTAGAAAAAAATCATTCAACATAAAAAAGTGTGACTTTTATATAAATGGACCGTTTTATACTGTGAGACCGTATCACACAATTTTAGAGTAAGCTCTATTTTTTCTCCCCAAAAAAAGTTCTATTTTTCACCTTTACACCAAAAGTCCAAAACTACCTCGCCCCGCTGAAAATGGAAAAATCCGAAGTTTTTAGCTAAATTTTCGAACTTTTTTCAAAATTACATTATGAAATTATTCGTTTGCCCCCGATGAAACTTTTTGCCTTTTAATGGGAAATCCTGACGCCGCCAAGGCGCCAATGAAGGTATCACAATTCACAATATCTACGGCCCTTTAAACCTTTGTGTGACTCGGGCGATAAAAAGCATTGCCCTTCAATAATTGCCACCTTTAAAAGTCTTTGTATTCAAGAGTTAAAAACATGCTGTTTTGTGCAAATATGTTGTTATCATTTCAACTCTCTCGCGGACTCGGTTAGTACCTTTTGATTAGCCACACTCAAAAATTTAGTTACGACTTGGGTTTTTAGCAGTAATTTAAAAGGAATGATTTTTTTTTTTTTTTGGCATCATTCTCATTTCATCCATAGTATTCTACTGCTATTGTCCCATACTGGTTTATTGCTAATCTACAATTAATTTGAAATGGGTCCTAATTTGCAATTGATTTTGTTAATTGCTAATCCATAGTATTTTGGTTACTTCTATTCTTCAAAACTCCTGTTTGTGTTGAGCACGGAATTATGGTTGTGCTAATTGGACCCGACCTTACCTTAATATATAGACGTGATCACGTGAGCTTATAAGACATTGGGGGTAATGTCGTAGCTATTTTGATGACTAGTATCAGATCGATTGCTAATGCCGTTTTTCCTGGTAGTGGTGGTGAATAACAAGTTAATGATTCAGATGATAAAGAAGAGTCTATGCTAAAAGTTTGGGTAATGCACGCTAATGAGCATTTTTAGTGTGAAAATAATTCCGGTCCCCGGTCCGGACCAAAATTGGCACAAAATAGCCTTATCTGACACCGTGTCGTAGAGTCGGGGTAACACAACATCACAAGTTATACATATATTTACGTAAATTGATGGTAATGATCAACCATGATTGTCCAATTGGGGCAAATTTTCCTGTACTGTTGGAAGGATGAACTTGATGCCCATAAAAAAAAAAAAAAAAAACCTCTGAAAAATGATCTAGGGAGAGTTAGAATATCAAGTTACACTGTAGCTACAAGCAAGAAGCCAGAAAATTCTTTCTAGTAGCATCAATCTGTGGGGTTAGATGCTAAAACTTCCCTGTCCTGCAATACGAAGGAAGAACTTCTAGAAGGATTTACTTGAGAAATCTGTGTGTTGTCAAATATTAACACACCTTAACATGTTAGAAACTTAGAACCTCTCTATGTGCTTTAGGCCTTTAATCCTATGTATGACCTTCTTTGCCTTTTTCTTTCTCAACCCTGCTATATACACAAAAACTTGTATCAGATGTCTCGCCCTCTCGCATGTGAGACCAACTTCGTAACCCTGTAATCTAAAAAAGGGATATATATGGGTGTGGTTTGGTATCATATATACAAGACCCATTTGCTATATGTTCATCTATCCTAATCTTTAATGCCGCGCTGTTGGACTTCTTAGTCCACCCCATTGCTCAAGCCTTTCTAAATATGAAATCTTCTGTTCGGGGGCCGTCTTAGCCATAAATTTATCGTTCTCATACTCCTTCAAGTGAAATTCAAATTTGCTGGATTTTTTCATTTCCTCTCCCTGGTCGTTATTCCAACCCATGCAATCTGATAATGTCATTGATGGTGACCCTGGCTTATCCATATCAAACTGTGTTGGTGGTGGTGATACCGTTCCGCAGGATGCATTTTGTGCGGATTCGGAAGCTATATTATCAGCATAAATGACATCATCAATACGATTCAATATGGCAGCAGCCACACTCTCCAGTACTCTTGAGTAGCTCTCGAGAATTGCGTGTCCAACATCCTGTAAAAATTGTAGTTACACAAGCAATTAACACTTCTGGCAAGATGGGCTAAATTTAGTCACTTCTTTATCTTAATGGATGTTTATCATCAATTTTTGAGATGGGGTAGGGGAGTGGGATTCGAACCCTTGACCTCTGATACCATGTCAAGAAACCATCTCAACCAAAAGCTTAGCTTAAACTGATGGATTGAGTCCCAATCACGGTTATATACTCTAGCACTTGAGACCTCTTATTAAGTTTGGGTCTGAGTCATATAAGACCGTAAAGGTGACAAACCTTACCACTAAGTTTAGTATTGTTGCATTAACAGGGTATTGAGGGCGAGACCTCCAATTAAGATGATATGACCTCTTACTAAATTTTTCTTCCGATTCATACAAGTCAGGTCTATAGAGACTATCTGAGTCTCTACTTGTTCGGGTTGGATCAAGGGGTTATAAAATTTTATGTGCCCTCTTACTTGAACTTTTTCTAACAAATAAAGTTAAATTGTGTTGATTTAGGGAATGTTAGTATGTGCAAACAATAATTTGAACCCATATTCTGACAGTCGGCCAAACCTGACCCTTTAATGACTCGCCCAAATTAGACTGTGTTGTATTGACCTGACAGGCTGACCTGAATCATTATCATCTAAACACTTAGATCAACTAGTAAGGGGTTGATTTGACTTGGCTAGACTTTTTGATTCATGACCTGTAAGGGCAATAAGGCTATATGTACAACAAAGCTAAGCTTATAGTATCGGCTCACATCCGGACTAAATTAGATCATTTTAGCCCTTCTATATAAATACCTTATTGTATTGTATCTTGGATATGTCGAGCGAAGACTGAGGAAGTCCTGGAAAATTATGTTTGAGTATGAGTAGCATAGTCTCCGCCCTTTCTTCGAAGAGTTCTCTCTTCTCGATGCTTACAACTGAACTCCAGGATGATTTCCCGTCCTTCTGGTCCATCTTCCTCTTCCAAATCACTATGGAGGCCTCTATTCTGTTCTTTAGGTCAAGTATTTTGTGATCAGATGTCAAGTCTATGACTGATAGCAGGCTATCTGGATCAAAGTAGTCATCTGTGATGCATTTGTAGATTATGTCGCCCAGGCTTGCTCTTCCATTCTGTCAAAACATCATTGTAGCAGCTCAATATATGTGGAAACCTTGATATATTTCAAGCTTCTTAACATTTCTAGTGAAGCGAAAGAGTTGTTATTTGAAGAAACAAAGGAAATTACTTGAATTGTCTTAATACGTTCTGATGAAAAATCTCTTCCCATACTATATATTAAGATGTGATAAATGGGCCATTTGAGTCAAAACTGTCTAGTGCATTTAGATAAGGTAATTTCGGGTATACAATGCACTTTGATTGAATCTAGTCATTTAAGGTCTGTTTTGGGTTTGCCATTATCAGCTAATTTAGGGTCAGGGTTTGAGTCAAGTTATTTCAGGTCATGATCGACTGTCATTAATTGTCTTCAGCAAAGGCCAGGCCAATTATGAATGAGGTCAGATTGGTTTCGGGTTATTTTCTCTTATTCAGGGATCATACATTTTTGCCAATTCAGGAGTACAACGTAGGTTACGCTAGCATTTCATAACAGAGTATACGGGGGTGTTCAGCTTAAATCTTATCATATGATGTTGAGGAAGGTTAAATGTGTTGGAACTTTATAATATACCTTAGGAAGAGACTCAATGTAACTCTCTGGGATCTCCATTTCTGATAGCACCTGAGCATTTATAGCCATTGATGCTTTCAGAACCTGATTAACGGCATCTTTTTGTTGTTGCAGCCATTTCTTTGTGATATCTGAAAGGCCGCCAGGTGGAATCTTCACAGTCGGTATCCACCACTTATCGTCATCTCGTTGACCAGTGGCTTTCTCAGCTTCATTTGCATCTTTAAAATCAACGTACGTGAACTCTGACTGGTATTTGAAGTTATCTAGACAGTCCTGTTTCATTACAATTGAATGTTGCTCGTTTGTTAGAACATTGTTACAGACTTAATTAGCAGTAAACCTTGGAGTGTAAGAGTACTTAATGAGATTCTTACAATAAGCATGGCATCTAGCTTGCGCAGTGCTGGGATGTTAACTAGGAGATCACTTCGTTGTTTTGTCACCATTATCTGTAAAATCATTCACAACTCAGCTTTTTCTTCGTGCAAATTGTCAAAATATTTTCCTATAAGTAGATTTCTAGCGCAAGGCATGATGACTGTGTGTAAAGCTAGTGGACTTGGTAAAGGAGTCCTAGGGGATCGGCTTGGGTCGGGTCATCACGGGTTTAGAGTCATTTCGAGTGCGGTTATTGTGTCGTCTTAGGTACTAGTCAATTCAGGCTCACCTTGTTATAAAGTCAGTGGTTAAATATTACGGAGTAGATTATTATTGGGTTGTTTATTTCGAGTTGTGATTAAGTACGTAGTTGTTTAGGATTACTTCGGGTAGCTCTTTTGGGTTTAGGTTGTGTTAATTCAGGTTATGCCCACTTTGCAAAGTCTATGTCAAGATATAAAACTAAAAATCTCTTATTCATCAGCTAATCATGTTGGTAGAGAAGTAAGTCTTCTATAATACGGTCTAACAGCTTTATTAACGGACCACGTCAAATATCCACGCAGTTTTAGACAACAAAGGAGAAGGGTTGACTTGAAAAGGATTTTGATACCTCCATGATGGAACCATCAGCTGCTGGTTGTTGTGAAGGGACGAGCTCGACAATGTGATCAGTTACAGATAAGAGCCAATCAACTTCTTTTCTCCACCTTGCTTTTCTTTCGGCTGGCATTGGCTCTAGTCTCTTTGTTTCTCCAAAAATGGAAGCTGCAACAACCATATCCCAAAAAAATCAGAAAACTTTCATTTGGAGAAATAAAAGGAATTGATCCAAATGATATGCTATGGAATCCATCTGATCCTGATTTGGTTTTAAAAAACAAACATTTACATACCTGCTAAATTAGTGACGGCATTGGACAAAGCCAAGGCTGATGATACACCTTTGCCACCACCTGACATATCTTCTCCCAAGAGGAGTTTTGCGAACCTTTCCTTCATCAAGTCTATATCTGAACAAAAAAAAAACAATGTTCACAGAACTACTGAATCAGAACCAGCATTGTTACAATTTCATCTGATCGTTTATACAGGGCCAAGAAATTTACCAGAAGGGTGTCCTTTGCCATCCTTGTTTAAACGTGAAACCGGACCCTTGTTAGGGGAAGCAACTGAGGGCGATGTTACAGGTTGCGACTCCATAGAGCTGCTACGACCAAAACTCTTTGATGCAGCTGTTGTTGTGTCAGGACTATGATGATGATGATGATGATGATGAAGCTTCTCAAATATTTTTCTGAAATTGAATGAAGATGATCTGCTTCTAGCTCTGTCGAATGCTCTTACCATTGTCAAAGGATTCCTAATCTACGTCTTTCGCCTTCTTAGTTTGATTGAAGAAGGCAGAAAAACATGCTTGTTTTAATAAACACTTTCCCTTCTCTTCTTCGGACAAATTTCTCGAATTCTCTTTTCGGTTTGTAATAATGTTTACGAATAGGAAGGGAAATGGAAAATGTAAAAACACAAGAAAATGCAAGGGATTGTTGAGATGTTTGGTAGAAAGAAACAAGGGTGTTGTAATAATAATAATAATGTGATTTTTTCTTGTAAGAGGGGACTTATTCACAAATGGACGTGGGTTGCATGTTTGTTTTAGGAGAATATTGAGAGTGATAGAATATAGGGAAGGAATTTTTAAGAGAGTATTTATTTTATTTTAAGAAAATATAGGAATTAATGGAGAGTTTTTTAAGTGTGATGTTCATTTTTAGAGGCAGATTTTTGAGGGTGTATATCAAATACAGCTAATTTGCTAGTTGTCTACTTGCTCACTATGCCGCCCCGCCCTCCCTCTATTTTTGGATTTTGACTTGTAACTCGAGCCTTTTTCTTTGACTATTGTTTTTTTTTTAATTCGTGAGGGTATTTGGTTGACTATTGTTTTGAGAGAACATAGCAATAAACAAGTTTTTTTTTTTTTAGGCCCCAATGCAGAAATCAGCATTCGGTTCGTCGCAGTTCAATTCTATGGCTAGTAACAAAAAGGGTAAGAACGGGGATAAAGATAAGACTTTTAACTGCGAGAGGAATTCAACCGCACAAATATCACGGAAAACGGTGGATAGACAAAGGATAACGGTTTAATCGAAGTTGAGGGCTTGAAAGTATGGTTCAAAATCTCGGCCGAGTTGTATTGGATTTTCACTCAAACCGATACGAGATATCGCCCGAGAGATTCACCGTGATCCGTCCGCAACGGCCAATTAAGGACAGGTTATACCGCTACTACTACCAATAACGAGATTTAAAACCATGCTTGAAAGGCAAAAAATGATTTTGGGTAGTTCAACTAATATAGCGATTTATCTTATGTCATCCCCTTAAACTAAAAGAATAANTGATATTTGTATTGTTTTTTTTTTTTGGAAATCATTAGTTTTGTGATGAAAGATTTCAATAAAATATACATTTCAAGAATTTACTTAATTCTTTTAATTAATTTACCATTTCAATTTTTTATCCTCATATTAAAATATAAAAAATTAATAATACGTCAATTTTAAATCTTAAATAATACATTATAAAGTAAAAGATCTATGAATACCGCGCATGTATGCGCGGGATCCATACTTGTATTATCAATATTACAGTTTCCGATATAAGAGGGTGAATTTGCTATTTGAGTAGTTATTTACCTTAAAAAGGGTGAAATCGATAAAAAAAAATGATGACATAGACTCACTGGAGAGAAATACTTTGAATCGAGCCATAAACCGCTAATTAATACCGGAGTATGGTCTAGCAGAGTCTTACTTAAAAAAAGTTCAATAAAAAAACTTTAAATTGAAGAAAGGAAACATGAATACACAGCTTGATTGTTGGCTAAGAAGAAGAGGTTCATTAGATAATGATAGTTACGTTGAAAGTTGCAGATGATGAACGAGTAATGGTTGCGATAGACATAATTGTCATGCATGCACGTTTATTTTCCCGCTTCATATTGCATTTCAGCCTTTGCCCTTTGAGGTATATGTATGTATAATACTGTCTCTTCCAAGTTAAATTTTTCTAGGTTGGTTCTAGATTTCACCCACTTAATCTGAACAAACGTTCAAAAAAGGGAACATATTTCGCTGATTTACTAGTTTTTGATATCATAAAAATCACATGGATAAGATTTGGTACAATTTGACTTATGGTAACATTGTAGAGGTAATTATTGTGACGGAATATTGGTTCGTAATATAACATAGAATATACTTGACTAGCAGACGAAATATTCTCATAATATAATACAGTATATGACATAAATATACTTGCGCCGGAAAATACGGACATAGTCATAGAATCTCGTCTAATGTAGTCAGTCATAAAAAAAAAAAAGGGTCTATATGATCATTGTCCCTGCATTATGCATTTTGGTGAGGTGGTTGGAAGGGAAAGGGCTCATTTTAAATATTATAATATGTGGTCCATGAGCTCTGAGTTTGAGAAGACGGTTAAAGATACATGGGATGAAGGGATTGATGGAACTTTGATGTTTCAACTGGTTTCCAAACTCAAGAAGCTGAAAGGAAGACTTAAACTACTTATAAGAAAGATTTCAATGATATTGAAAATAACAGTTCTATTACTTATATGGCATTGACTCAAATTCAGAGAAATCTTAGACACAAACCTCTTGATCCTGAGTTGATTGCAGCTGAGAGGACCCCAGCAAAGGAGTATGCTCAACTGATGAAAGCCAAACATAGCTTTCTAATGCAAAAATCAAAAGTTGATTGGGCTGCAGAGGGGGATGACAATACTGCATACTTCCATGCAAGTTTAAGGAGTAGAAGATGCAGAAACAAGGTTATCCAGATTATTGACATACATGGTGACTGTCACACTGAAGGTCATGGGATTAATGAGGCATTTGAGGAGTATTTAACCCAAATCTTAGGGACTAATAAGGAGGTTATGAGAGTTCATGTGCCCAATGTGAGAAGAGGCAAGTTGATTAGAACTGATATGCATTTCATTTTGCTTAAACCAGTGACAGTTGATGAGTTTCAAAGGAGACAGTTAATGAGATTATTCAAGTGGCTGGTATAGTTGAGGGCAAGCTTCCTTTTCGATACTTGGGTGTTCCAATATCTGTAAAGAGATTGTCTGCTCTGGACTGTGCAAAACTTGTTGATAAGGTGAGTGAAAGGATAAGAGCTTTAGGGACTAGGAAACTTTCCTATGCTGGCAGATTAGTACTTGTGAAGTCTGTTTTGAGTACCTTGCACTGCTACTGGGCAAGAATTTTTGTTCTTCCTTCAAGCATTCTTAATAAAGTTAAGGCCTTATGTAGGAGCTTTTTCTGACCGGGTAAAGAAGCTGCTAACTCTCCTCCTTTAATTGCTTGGGAGAGATGTTTCAAAAGCACGAAGAATGGGGGCTTGGGTATTGTTGATTTGAGACTATGGAACAAAGCAACACTAGGTAAGTATATGGTGGATTAGTCAAAAAAAGGACCATCTTTGGGTCAAATGGATTCATGCTATTTACATTATTAAGGGTAATAACTGGATGACTTATCAACCTAAAGCTTATTCTAGTTGGTCCTGGCGCAAGATATGTGGTATTAAAGAGCAGCTTCAGCCTGGTTATCATGGAACATGGTGGTTGCAGAATGACAATGCTTATACAATCAAACAGGGGTATCAATGGTTGGGTGGAGTTGATCTGCAACAGCAATGGCATAAGTTTGTTTGGAATCATCTAAGTCTTGCTAAACATTGCTTCATTGGGTGGATTGTAGCTTCCTTACGAAAGACAGATTGCATTCTATGCATCTAAGTATTGACAGGGTTTGTGTTCTCTGTGGAATAGCGGATGAAGATCATTGTCATCTATTTTTTAATTGTCTGTTTACCAGAAGATGCTTAGTCCTGGTGAGTCAGATGGTAGGACTCCAAATTCCAGTGGATGATGTTATTCATTGGTGGCTTTTAAAAAGATGCAGGAGCCTACTCAGGAAAAAGGTGATTGGTGCGCTGATCCAAGCTCCGATTTATAAAATTTGGGAGGCTAGGAATAAGTGTCGATTTGAGAATATAATTGTTAAACCTGAGCTTATTGTAAAAGTGATTAAAGAAGAGGTCATAACTCGAGTCTTTCATGTATGCAATGCTAAGAATAGAGATAGTATTAGTAAATGGCTGAAATAGCATTAGTCTAGTACTCTTTCTCGTCTGATTAGTTGGATGATGTAATTCGAAGGTTCATTTGGTTATAATATACTTACATTTTACCAAAAAAAGATATCATAAAAATGTGATTGTGTCCTTTTTTTCCCCTCAAGATAAAACATTCATAAAAATGTGATTGTGTCCATTGAATGATACTCTTCTATTATTGTAAAATATCAAAATCTTTCATAATTAATAAAATTATTTTTTTTAATCTAAAAACACGTTAAAACTTTTAAAAAACATATTATATCAATCAATTTTAATTTAGATACCAATCTTGAACTCATGCTCAATCACCCCTTATACTTCACCCCTTATACTAAAAGAATAAGAGATCTCCCAAATTTTCCCACCTAAATGAATTTGGCTATAATTGGGTTTTCATTAAATTATATCATATCTGTAATTGGGCTTTTATTATATCATATCTATAATTGAGCTTTCGTTATATTATATCTACAACTAGATTATACCGAACTTTCCCTTTTCCACGGATTGATGCAAAATATTAATAACAATAAGTTTTAAAATTAAATTTCAAATTGAATCCCTTATTTACTAAATGAATAGGCATCCTCACGAATTTTTCCTCCAAAAAGCATCTTTCTAAATAAAGTATCTAATATGTATACATTAACTAAGTAAGGAAGCTAATAATTATAATAATTTATTTCATTAAGTTATTATCTTTTCATTAAAATTAATCTTTTCACTAAGTTATAATTTTTTGACTAACTCTAATCTTTACTATTTTAATTTAAATATTAAAAAATAATTATCAAACTATGAATTACTAAAAATTTTCACTGATGCTATTATTTGAGAATAATTTGAATCATACTAGGTAAATTCAAAATTATAAACCATTTTAATTACTTTCGAGTCAAAAAATTAAGAAAATTTATAAATTGGAATCATTAGCTTTGCGGTATAAAAAAATATTCTTTTTCAAAAATATATTTCAACATGCTACTTAATTCTCTTAATTAGTTTTCAGTTTCAACTTTTTATTTCTCAAAACAAAATGCATTGACGAGAAAAATGAACAACTAATGAAATACCACTATTATATACGTAATTTAGTAGAAATAAAAATAACTTTATAAGACGTGCTTTTAATGTACAGGGTCTAACCTAGTTAAATATCAGTTGAATAATTGTTATTTTCTTTAATATTCCTATCTAAATAATCGCACATTCGCGCGAGATCTACACTAGTATCAAATAATTGTACACCAACTATACCAGGTCTTTCATTATCTGAGGAAGTCGCCGAAAACTTATCTTGCACAACCCATATATATTGGAAGTTTTTCCATTAAATCAATAACAAAGGGAAAAAATTATTATACCACCAGTTGTATAGGAGCACTGTACATCTACATTAAATCTGAGTTTATGTATGGTTTTTTTAGCTTTAAAAGATGGGTTATATTTTATTTTTTTCAACATCCAAACTAAAATCTACTTGAACTTATTTGTTTGTTTATGAGTTTTTTTTAGCTCGATTTCTATTTAAAGAAGCTCATATACCTATAAAAGGCGCAAATTCTACCCTTACACTCAAATACTTTATTATAAAACTTAAATTATACCATCTGTTATAATACAATTAATTATATAGACTACCTAATCATAAATCTAGCTATACCCAGCCTTACGATTTCTAATATCAACGTTGTAAATCCAAAATGTCCACCATCTTAAGTGATGTTTAAAGATTTTTTGCCATTCAATTGATAGAAAATTTATTTTTTATATTTTCAAAAATTATTTATTATACATAATTAATTTTTAAGATATTTTCCAATGTTTGTTAAGCAATGTCCTAAAACCTCTTAAAAAAAACGCCAGCAATTGATACACAATTTCAGGACAATGTACGTAAAGGTATGTAAGAAGGTGGTATCGAAACTGTTTACCATCCGGGGCGTCCTATCAAATTATCAAAATATATCAAAAAAGTGCTTAATTTGAACCATTCTATTTTTCGTTCATCCGTCTAGAGAATTGTATCTAAAAGGGCCTCAATGTATAGTTTAGACTAGGACCGAGCTAGACTCCCTCATATGATATACTTCCAAATTCAAACTCCTAGCCTAGACATCAAGAAAAACAACAATAAGATCATCAATATAAAATGAAGATTATATACTGTAATTAGAGTGGAGGGAGTGAATTGCATTGTCCAGTATAGAACTAGGATTGTATTTAGTGAATTAGGACCACATTATTGTCTCGGTTGATTTTGTGGAAAAATTGTTGCTTGGTTCCAGGAATCATCTATGCCCTTGGCCTCACGACACTGATGAATAATGTCTTAATGTTAAAAGATGTCGACCGTCACTTAAAATCACCATCAACACAAGAATCCAATATTCGCGTAATTACTCTTACTAATTCTCTGTACCTTTTCATTTAGCAGAAACTACTCAACAACAAAATATTTACATAATGAACTTGTCACAAGTTGGTAAAAACAATATTTCTAGTGTTGGCACTGAAATTGACTTTACTGTTTTGCATTGCGGCTCTATTTTATTATATGTAATTTCATATTTCGCCCCTTCAAAGAATTTTTTTTTTTTCATATTTTGATGTGAACGTTAAACTATTGAGGTTAACTCGTTTAGATCTCGTGCAATAAATACACAATAAATATTTTGTAATATAACCAATATATGGTACTTGGTGTTCAAAACCCAATTTGATTTTGTTGTTACTCCGTATTTACTTGATGTCATACTAAACTTATACAGTAAAACAAACTAGTCTTGTGTAAGATTATTGATTGGTACGATTGTATGACATATTGTTGTCATAATCATGATTGTCTAATTCGTACTCTGTAGTATGCTTCGATACGAATTTGTAATACGTATATGTTAGGGTGCAAACCCTTGT